>JAEOAE010003152.1:490000-612500 GCA_036365155.1 Meriones psammophilus
GCGTTCCTCCGCCGGCAGCAGCGGTTTGCAGCCTTCCGAGCCTTCCACCTTCCGCACGCGTGTGTGTGTGTGTGTTCTGGTGACCCCAGCCGTGAGGCGACTCCCTGCTGCCTGCTGTGAGGGACTGTAATGGAGACTTCTGTGTGCTCGCTCTCTGTGCCAACTACTCAGCTGTGTTTCCTTGTGGGCCTTCATGTAGGCCAGGCTACCCCTCAAGTGGACATGTAGCTGAAGATGACCTGGAGCTCCCGAGCCTCCTGCCTGCACCTTCAGATTTCTGGGATAGCAGCACGCTAACTCGCCTTATGGGGTGCTAGGGAGGGTTCCTGGGCCTCCTTCATGCTAAGCAAGCACACGGCTGAGCTGTGGCTCCAACCTTTGTACCCATTTTCCAGATGGAGAAAACTGAGGTTCCCTTCTTGCCTTAGGGAGCCAGCCAGGACGTAGCAGAGCCAGGGCCCCCTCTCCTCTGTGGGGGACCCTGAGGTCCCGCCAGCAGCCAGCCTCAGCTGCAGTTATCACAGGGAGGAGGCCCTAGGCCCGGGAGCAGCGCTGGAGCCCCACCAGCCATGTAGCCTCCTCTTCCGGGATGGAGGAGGTGAACCTCCCATCACAGGGAGCTCCCACGGGGCCTGTGAGGGAGGCCACACACAGCCTCAGGCTGACCTGCTCTTCACTCACCCCAACCCCACGCCTGCCACGCCCGCCCTGGCGGTCCCCAAAGCTGCAGCTGGGTGAACCAAAGAGCCTCGCAGGAAGGGGCGCTGAAGCAGTGTGCCCCAGAGAGCCCACGGAGCCCTGGAGAGCCCATGCGGCCTGTGAGCCCACACAGAGAGCGAGCTGATGTCCTGGGGGGGGGGGCCGAGAGGCGGCTCAGTGCTTACGAGCACAGGCTGTTCTTCCAGAGGACCAGGTTCAATTCCCAGCAGCTGCAGGACTGTCTGTAACTCCAGGTCCAGTGCAGCTGACAGCCTCACGCACCAACGTACATAAACTAAACTAAAAAATAAACTGTGGACCGAGAGCAGAGACCAGCCACTCACACCTCAGTCTGAACTCGGGCAGGGGTGTGTGGCTGGTGTCAGTCAGGAATTAGAACCCCCCAATTAAGTGGCTCTGGGGAAGTTTGAGGGTTTTCTTTTGTTCTGCTTTTTGTTTTCCTGAGATAAGGTCGCACTATACAGCCCTGTTAGCCTGAAGCTCCCTGTGTAGACCAGGCTGGCCCCAAACTCCAGAGGTCCTTCAGCGTCTGCCTGCTGAGCGCCGGGGTTGAAGGCTTGCGCCACCGCTGCTCGGCTGTTAGTTTTTGTCTTGTTTTGTTTTTTGAGACAGAGTCTTGCGCAGACCTGGCTGGCCTTGAACTTTTTGTAGCTGAGGACCAAACTCTTGATCCCCCTGCCTCCACCTCCCAAGCACTGGGATTACAGATGTTTTATGGGCTGTTGGGAATTGAACCTAGGGCTTCAGGTACGCGGGGAGCAGTTTATCTATGGACAGACAGGAGTCTGGTGGTCAGACAAATGCCAGCATCCTCAGGACCAGGCGAAGCTGTCACCCTCTGCCAAATGGAGCCATTTCACCGCTGCTGCCAAAGGGACAGATGGCTTCCTGAACGCCTGTGACCCCGAAGCTCTGCCGCTCCGGTGGCCTCCAGGCCTCCTCAGCATCACACGTGCCTGCAGCAGGGTTCAGAGCCCACAACAGCACCCCGGCTCTCCCGGCTCGCCAGGCCCTCTCCCCGGCTCTCCCCTCTCTGCCCAGCCCTCCCTGCTCTCCCGGCTCCTCCCCTCTCTCAGTCTGCTGCTTTCTCTCTCTGCTCTGGACTCTTCAGATGCCTCTGGCTGTTCCTCTTCCTTGTTTCCACAATAAAAACCTTCCCTTCAACCGGTGATGCACGTCTTTGATCCCAGCACTCAGGGAGGCAGAGGCGGGCAGATCTCTGTGAGTTTGAGGCCAGCCTGGTGTACAAAGCGAGTCCAGGACAGCCAGGACAGAGAGAAACCCTGTCTCGAAACAAACAAACAAACAAACAGAAGCCATACCTCGGGGCAGCCACGTGCTCCGTTTGCACACCTGCTCTGAATCCCTGCATTTACACAGCTCTGTCCAGACAGGCGCGTGCAGAGAGAGAGGAAAGGCGTTCCCACGGGCAGTGCAGGACAAGGGGTTGGGGGCGGGGTGGGGAGGCGGTGGTGCTGTCTCTCCAGCCCAGTCACGGCATGGCGGACACCGCTCTTTAGCTAAGGTGGAGGAGGCAGGGATGTCCCTTGAGCTGGGCCGAGGGGCTCTGTCTCCCAGCCAGCCTTCCGCCTGACCCCCAGAGGGACCCAGGGAGCCTTGGACAGGAGCTCTGGGCTGGAAGAGGCCGTTCTAGATGAAGACTCTGAGCACCCCGGGCTCAGGGCCGCCATCAAAGCTGCACGCTGACTTCCCCACTGGGATCCAGGACACTTAGTTCTTAACCCAGGGCAGAGTGGGAGAATCAGAGCTGGGAAGCGGACACTGCTGGCAAAGCCCAAGGCTGTGAATTGCCCTTTATCATCGGCTTGCATTCCCAGACAGACAGACAGACAGGCAGCATGGCTCACCACTGTAACCTCGCATCTGCGAGCCTGGCAGCCGGGTTGCTGTAGGTTTTAAACTTCCAGTCTGAGCTACATAGTGAGTGAAAAAGAAAAAAATAAAAAGGAAAAGACAAGACATGACTGGTTTTCAGTTTCACACCAGATGAATGGAGAGAAAAGAAGGAGGAAAGGAAGGAAGAAAAGAAGGAAGGAGGGAAGGAAAGAAGGAAGGAGGAAAGGGAAGGAAGGAAAGAAGGAAGGAAGGGAAGGAAGGAAGGAAGGAGGAAAGGGAAGAAAGGAAAGGAAGGAAGGAGGAAAGGGAAAAAAGGAAAAGAAGGAAGGAGGGAAGGAAAGAAGGAAGGAGGAAAGGGAAGGAAGGAAAGAAGGAAGGAAGGGAAGGAAGGAAGGAAGGAGGAAAGGGAAGAAAGGAAAGGAAGGAAGGAGGAAAGGGAAAAAAGGAAAAGAAGGAAGGAGGGAAGGAAAGGAAGGAAGAAGGAAAGGAGGGAAGGGAAGAAGAATGGAGGGAAGGAAAGAAGGAAGGAAAAGGCACGGCAGCTCCTAGCTCTGGTGGAGGAGGAGGTTTCTGTAGATGCATGAGAGAGCCTGGCCAGAGGCAGACACCTCTGGGGGAGTCCAGAGTGGAGAAGCCCACCTGAGCCGTGTGTGCAGAGGGGAAGGGAGAGAGGGGGACCAGGAGCCACAGCCTGGAGGCCCAAAAAGAGAGAGGGTAACCAAAACGGTTACATTACACAGGGAAGGGCAGCTGGCGAGGCAGCCCAGCCCCTGGGCTGGAGAAGTCTGGGGGTGGGGTGGGGTGTGCCAGTCAGGAGGACCCTGCGACAGGTTGGAACTGAGGGGCCCGGGGAGACCTGGCAGCCAGGTTCACATTGACAGAATGGTTAAACACATGCCTCTGCCAAATGGCCCTGTGGAGTGAGGCCAGTGTCCCTCCTTCCCCAGGGGAAACTGAGGGGCCTGCTCAGGGTCCCTCCTTCCCCAGTGGAAACTGAAGGGCCTGCTCAGGGTCCCTCCTTCCCCAGGGGAAACTGAAGGGCCTGCTCAGAGGGTCCCTCCTTCCCCAGTGGAAACTGAAGGGCCTGCTCAGGGTCACAGCCGTGTGGCTGGACCAGGGGTCACCTGCCGGGGGCAGCCAGGGCTCCAGGGAACACCAGGTGCAGGGCGAGCACAGCCTAACTCAGGACCCAAAGAGGAAGGGAGGCAGAGTGCCCTGAGCGCCCCCCAGCTCGCCAGGGGAAGGTCCTGCTGGCCTGGAGTGCTGGGGCAGGCGTGGAAAACTCAGCGTGGGGACTGCCAGAGGTGTGGGGGTGGGTGATGGGGCAGGCAGTCCACATCTACAGTGCCAGTGCCGGGAAGGGCGAGTCAGCCTGGGCTACTCGGCGCTGAGCGAAGGACGGAGAGGACCGTGCAGAGGGCCCTCCATCCTGTGTTCTTGCCGAGGCCACTTCCGTTGTGACCAGAACCTGAGCTCCTGGATGGGCAGTCCTGGAGGAAGCTGCCAGCCTGCTGGAGGTCAGGACTGTCCTGCTAATGTGTCTCAGGCCTCTGTCAGAGGCCGGTTTGTGTGGGAACTCCCGGGAGACTGCTTGTCTCAGCTTCTGCGAAAATTGCTAACAGGGCACGGTGGCCTGCAAACCCAGCACTCGGGAGGCAGAGGCAGGCGGAGCTCTGTGAGTTCAAGGCCAGCCTGATCTACAAAGAGAGTCCAGGACAGCCAGGGCTACAGAGAAGACTTGTCTGAAAAAAGCAGAACAAAAAGGAAGAAAGGAAAAAAATCCTTCCTACACTTCTTGTAGGCAACACTCATTTTGGGTGAAGGCTTTGTGGGTGAGTGGCTAGGAGTCTCTGCGAGGATCACCCCCAGAGACTCCCAGGGGTGCTCCCCGCTGGTCCTCCCCTCCCCACCCTCTCCCACACAGCCCCCTCCGTCCAGCTACTCAGAGGTCTATTCTATTTCCCCTTCTGAGCGAGATTCCAGCCCCCTCCCTTGGGCCCTCCTTGGCTTCACTGGGTCTGTGGATAGTGGTATGGTTATCCTGTACTGTATGACTAAAATCTGCTTTTAAGTGAGTACATACCATGTGTGTCTTTCTGGGTCTGGGGTACCTCACTCAGGATGACCATCTTTAGTTCCATCCATCTGTCTGCAAATTTCATCATTTCCTTGTTTTTAATGATTGAGTAGTATTTCGTTGTGTGAATGTATCACATTTTCTTTATCCATTCTTTGGTTGGTTGACATCTGGGTTATTTCCAGATTCTGACAATTATGAATAAAAGCTACTATGAACATAGTTGAGCAAGTGTCCTTATTGAATGGTGAAACTTTGGGTCTATGCCCAGGAGTGGTCTAGCTGGGTCTTGAGGTGGAACTATTCTCAATTTTCCCAAGAAACCTCCAGACTGATTTCCAAAGTGGTTGTCCAAGTTTGCACTCCCACCAGCAATGGAGGAAGGGGAAGGTTCCCTTCCTCCACATCCTCTCCAGCATGAGCTGTCAGTTGAGTTTCTGATCTTAGCCATTCTGACGGTGTTAAGATGGAATCTCAGAGCTGTTTTGATTTGCATTTCTAAGATGACTAAGGACACTGAGCATTTCTTTAAGTGTTTCTCAGCCGTTAAAGATTCCTCTGTTGAGAATTCTGTTTAGGTCTGCACCCCATTTTTAAACTGGGTTATTTGGTTTGTTGGTGTTTGATTTCTTGAGTTATTTATGTATTTTGGATACTGGCCCTCTGTTGGAGGTAGGGCTGGTGAAGGTCTTTTCCCAGTCTGTGGGCTGCCCTTTCGTTCTGTGAGGAAATAGCAAACCAGTGCCTGGCCCAACCTGAGACCCCGTGGGAGAGCCAGCTCCAGACATTATTAACGTCTGCTGTGCTTGCAGACTGGGGCCTAGCTGACTGTCTTCTCGGAGCTTGATCCTGCAGCTGACGGGCACAGACGCAGAGACCCATGGCCAGAGAACAGGCTGAGCTCAGGGGGTTTGGAGGAAGAGTGGAAGGAAGAGCTACAGAGTCAACTAGCCCACGGGGCTCACAGAGATGAACCACCACTCGAGCAGGCATGGGCCGGAGCTAGGCCCCTACAGACGGGTGGCGGATGTGCAGCTCAGCCATCATGTGGGTCCCCTAGCAATGGGAGCAGGGGCTGTCGCTGGCCTCGCCTGACTTTGGATCCTCTAGCTGGGCTGCCTTGTCAGACCCTTGTGGAAGAGGCACTTAGTCTGGCTGTGACTTGAGGTGCCGGGATGGGTTGCACACTCAGGGGCCTCCCGTTCTCTGAGAAGAAGAGGGGGGAGTGGGGTGGAGGGAGGGCATGGCGGGACTGGGAGGAGAGGAGGGCGGGGGCTGGGGCGGGCGGTAAAGTGATTAAATAATGATGATGATAATAAAATCAACCGCCTCCTTCCGCGAAGCCCCCAGAGCTGCCCAGTGATGCCGGGACTTGGTTCCTGGACCCTCTGGCACACCTGAACACCTGGCCGTGGTCCCAGCCCTGAAATGAAGACGTTCAACAGGCCATAAACTGAGAGTGGTCATCCATGGTGCGCTACCTACAACACGGAGACTCGAAAGAAAGGAAAAAGAGAGGAAAGAAAAAAGAGAGGGAGGGAGGAGAGGAAGGAGGGAAAGAAAAAGAGGGAGAGAGACGCCGCGTTAGTAATGATGACCATGGTATCTGGGCGTGGCGGCACGTGACCTGAATCCCAGCAGACAGAGGGAAGGAGGTCTGAGCTGGAGGCCAGCCTGTCTACAGAGGGACTTCCTGGACAGCCAGGCCTACAGAGAGAAGCCTTGTCTGGAAACACACAGCAACCACAGCCACAGCCAGGAATGGCACACATCTTTAATCCCAGCACTCAGGAGGCACAGGCAGGCGGATCTCTGAGTTCAAGGCCAGCCTGGTCCTCAGAGAGTTCCAGGACAGCCAGGGCCACACAACAAAGACAAGAACAGCATCTGAGAGGCTGAGGGGCTGGTGCGCCATGGAACACCTCCCTAACACGCAGGCTTCCCTGCGTTCTGTTCATACAAACCAAGGAGGAGGGCACATGCCTACAGCCCCAGCCCTGGGGAAGCGAAGCAGGAGGATCAGGGGTTCAAGGCCAGCCCAGGGTTCACGGGGCACCTGCGGGCGTAGGAATGGGAACTAGGGCTGGGGGCTCAGTGCGCTCTGCGCAGTTCCCTCAGGCCTGGACTCCGTCCCAGCCTTAAATAAATACAGACAGCAGCCTCAGCCGCTGGCCACATGCCACCTTCCTCTTCCTTGTCTGTCCACAGTCATGAGGACCAGCCTCTCCCACAGCAGCCGCAGCGTCCCCGTCACCCAGCCTGTCGGCTGACGGAAGTAGGGAGGAGCAATCCAACCCTTAGACCCTCGGTGTGAGGTCAGGTAGGAAGCCAGGGCTGGGAGAGAGGACGCACAAGCCTGGGTAAAGCTCGGCCATCTTGTTCAGATCAGAGCCCTTGGTTCTGGACAGGTGGGGAGAAGAGAGGCCAGCTGTGGGGCTCCACTGTCAGAGGTCACGGGCTGGGCCCCTCGGCTGGGGCACCGACAGGAGGCCTGAGGAGCCGGGTGTCCCTGCCCCGAGCTGACAACAGGCTTGAAGCCTCTCTGTGTAGTCCTGGCCAGTCTCAGGCTCCTGATCCTCCTGCCTCAGACGCCTTGATTCTGGGTTACAGTTTAGACCACAGCAGCTGAGCACAGAGGCTGTGTGTGTGTGTGTGTGTGTGTGTGTGTGTGTGTTGGCACAGTTTGTCCCACAAACCACAGGAAGATGCCCAATTTCAAGAGGCGCACACGTCCTGCAGAGAGAGAGAGAGTCTTTAGGAAACACAGCTTACAGCCAGGTCATGGGAAGATGGGGCAGAGCAGCGGGGGACGAGAAAGACAGAGAGCCAGAGAGACCGGGGACGGAGAGACCTACAGGGAGACTGACAGACAGAGAGACAGAGAGCCCAAAAAACAGAGAGATCAACAGAGAGCCAGAAAGACTGACAGACAGAGAGCCCAAAAAACAGAGAGATCAACAGAGAGCCAGAGAGCCAGGGAGACCGGGAGACGGACAGAGAGCGGCGTGGCTCTGGGCCCTGCAGAGAGAGGTAAGAAGAAAGACAGCCGCGGATCTTCCGGGCTGAGTTACGCCTTGCGGGTGTTGGGAACTGAACTCGGGGTGTCTGAAGGGCAGCAAGCCCTCCGAACCGCAGAGGCATCTCTCCAGCTCCATCTAGAATCTTCTTAATGTTTTCAAAGGTTTGTTTCCTTCGTGAGCGTTTGACCTGCATGTTCGCCGCGCCTGGAGCCCAGAGAGGCTGGAGGAGGCGTGCGGTTCTCTGAAACGGTGTGTGGACGGCGTGAGCAGCTTTGGGGCCGCCGGGAACCGAACCTGGTGCTGTAAGAGCAGGCGCCCTAGCAGGCCCGTGGGCAGGTTTCAGTTCACCACTCGGCCTCCACATGATGGTGAGGTCAGGCTGTGTAAGAGCCGTTTTCCACGCGGAGGGGAGCCGGGTGATGGCTCCAGAGGATGCAGGTCTGGTCCCCTGTCCACGGACCCCAGCGCCCTCGATGGCCTCCGGGCTCCTTTCTCCCACTGGCCCGGGGTATCCTAGGCACCTTAGCCGCCGCAGCCGTAGCTCACTCTTCTGGTCCCTGCTCCTCCTTCCCTCTAGTCCCTCTAGTCCCGGGCTCTCTTCAGTCACTCTGTGACCTTCCCCTTCCTCTCCCTCCCTCCCTCTCCTCCCTTCCCCCTTTTCCTCTCCCTCCCATCCGCCCATCCCCCCTCACTCACCCTCGTCCCTACCTTCCTCTCCATCTTCCCTTTCCCGGGCTGGGGAAACCCCACATGCCTGGCCTCACCCGTGGTCCAGCAGAGGCCCAGGTGAGTCACCGGAAGGAAGGAATGGACATTCCTGCGATTTTTCATGACCTGGCATCTTCCTGCCCCTTCTTCAACTCCCGCTGAAACCTCCCAAAGCCACACAGCTGAGGAGGGGACCTGCAGAGGCAGGCGGAGGGGGCACCTCCTGGGAATGTCAGAGCTCCTGATCCCCCTGCCTCAGCTTCCGGAATGCTGGATGACCTGCCTGGTGCCCGGGAGAGCTGGGGGCAGACCCAGAGCCTCCTGCCTGCCTGCGAGGGAAGCCTGTGCCTCGACCCGGCCCAGCCCCCAGAGGGGCCGCTCCCAGGAAGGAGACAGAAGGTGACACAGGCGGGGAGCGGTCCATCCTGCCCGCCATCAGCGAGACAACCACTGACCTCAGGCTGGCTTCCCTTTCATTCAGGAAGAGCAAGTCAGGGAGTCGGCTGGAGGAAACCACAGCGCTCCCCACGATGCCAGTTCACTCTGGAGCAAACAGGAGTGACGTGGGCCCGGAGCAGACTCGGGTCCCCTAAGCGCCCAGCTCCACAGGCTGGCAGGACTGCGAGGGCCTCACAGTCACAGGGCGAAGGCAGGAGTCGGGGCAGCACCATGCCTTTCCAAGATGCTGCTTGGAGGCTTAGCACAAGGCGGGCAGTTCTGCTACAGGCCCCAGAGGCTATCCGACAACTCTGTTAGTTTCTGGGTGTGTTCCCACATCCCAAAACTATCAACGCCAGAACATTAGCTCAAACACAGAGATGAGCAACAAAACATCATAGGTAGCCCAAGTGAGGGGCTGGGGTGTGGCTCAGTGGTAGAGCCCCTGCCTAGAATTCCCCAGTGAGGGGCTGGGGTGTGGTTCAGTGGTAGAGCCCCTGCCTAGAGTTCCCGAGTGAGGGGCTGGGGTGTGGCTCAGTGGTGGAGCCCCTGCCTAGAGTCCCCCAGTGAGGGGCTGGGGTGTGGCTCAGTGGTAGAGCCCCTGCCTAAAATCCCCAGTGAGGGGCTGGGGTGTGCTCAGTGGTAGAGCCCCTGCCTAGAGTCCCCCAGTGAGGGGCTGGGGTGTGGCTCAGTGGTAGAGCCCCTGCCTAGAGTCCCCCAGTGAGGGGCTGGGGTGTGGCTGAGTGGTAGAGTGCTTGCCTATCCCCCAAGAGGCCTTGGGCCCCACCCTGCCAGCTTGGGCTTCAGTGACTGCAGCACTGAGATCACGCTGGCAGGCGGCTGCTCCTCAGCTCTGCTCTCTGCTCTGGGTCCACTCATCAGCCACACAGAGCTGCCTGTGATTCCGTGCCCTCGGGGCCTTTGCACTGTCTTCCCTCTCACCCGACCATCTGGACTCCCCCCACCTGAAGCAGTTTCCGTCTCGGCACCTCCTTCAGCTTCTCCCTTGGGTGGGAAAGATTAGATAACAAAAGCAGCCTCCACCCTGAAGGCCCCGGGCTGGGACCCCTGCCGTTTCCTGCCGTCCACACAAAGGAACTCCTTGGTAGGGTGCTAAAGGAACTTAGGGAGCCCCTGCCTGTTTCCCCTCTCGAAGTTGCCCTGCTTGGCGAGCTGTAGTGGCAGGTCCATGATCTCAGCAGGGGGAGGCTGACGCAGGAGGCTCCGAGTTCGAGATTAGCCTGAGTTGCATAGCCAGACCTTATCTGGAGAAACTCAAATAAAACAAAACTTAAGAATATAAACCCCTGTCTGTGGCTGCCAGAGATGATTGTAACCTTTGCTGTTTGGCTTTCTCCCTCCCTCTCCCTCCCTCTCTCCCTCCCTCTCTCTGTGTCTGTGTGTATCTGTCTCTCTCTCCCTCCCCTCTCTGTTTGTCTGTGTCTCTCTCTGTATCTCCATGAGTGTCTGTCTGTCTCTGTTTCTGTCTCTGTACCTGTCTGTCTGTCTGTCTCTGTCTCTCTCTGTAAATGTCTCTGTCTCTCTTCTCTCTCTTTCTGTTTTGTTCTGAGACGGGTCTCACTGTGTAGCCCTGGCTGTCGTGGAACTCTGCGTCCCCACTGCCCTGTCCCCTGCCACACACCTGACCGAAAAGGACGGTCTTTAGGACATCCTGCCCCCTCCCGCAGCCCTGAAGTCCTTTGTTACCTAACCTCCTGCCAAGCAGAGGGCTGCCCAGGAGAGTGGGAGAGCCAGGATTTGAACCCAGCGAGGGAGGTGACAGGACCTCAGGGCCGCTGAGTCAGGCCTCCCGGGAAGCGGAGTTTTGTGGGCTGTGGTGGAGGAAGGGGAGAGGCCCACGCAACCCACGTTGACTCACTCTTTAGCAAACCGTGGGAGGAGCCCTGGGGCCACAAAACCGTCTCCTCCCGGGATCAGGCACTTAGAGCAGAGGCTAACGCGACCAGGGCAGACGCAGGCATGGGCCTCCCCGGGAGGCTGCGGCTGCTGCTGCCGCTGCTGCTGCTGGCCTGCGCCCCAGGTGAGGGCGGGGAGGGGCAGGGGAGAGGCGGCGGGGAGGCAGGCTGGCCTGGGCCCCAGGTGAGGACGGGGAGGGGCAGGCGAGGAGGCAGGCTGGCCTGGGCCCCAGGTGAGGACGGGGAGGGGCAGGCGAGGAGGCAGGGAGGCAGCACCCCAGGTGAGGGGGGAGGGCTGGCCTGCAGGCAGGCTGGCCTGGGTGAGGACGGCGGGGAGGAGGCAGGCAGGTGAGGCAGCGGGGAGGCAGGCTGGCCTGGGCCCCAGGTGAGGACGGGGAGGGGCAGACGAGGAGGCAGCGGGGAGGCAGGCTGGCCTGGGCCCCAGGTGAGGACGGGGAGGGGCAGGGGAGAGGCAGGGGGCTGCTGCCGCCCTCCACCCTGCCGTCCGGCGGGAGTTCCTCAGCCCCGCGCGGCCCAGAGGGGGCCCGGTGCCCCCCGCACACCGGCGGATGGGAGGGGCGGACAGGTTACGCGGCTGCTCCGGAGCCGCAGGGCCGGCGGCGGGACGCCTGCGCGTGGGACCTCGCGCCCCCCACGGTGTTCGGGTCTCCGCGGGGCGCGGCCCACAGAGGTCAGCGCGAGCCCGGGGCCTGTCCCTCGCGTACGCTCGGCGTCGGCTTTCCGCTTCCCCAGGAAACGTGGAGAAGCGCAGTTGAGAAAGCGGAGGAAGTGGGGAAGGAATTGAGTCAGGGTTTGGCGCGGGGAGAGCTGCGACAGCGCTCCGGGTCCGCGGGGGGGCCGGGGATGAGTAAGGGGTGGAAGGAGACCTGCGCGGAGGCCCGGGGGGCAGCGGGGGGCTGGGGAGGAGAGGGAGGGGACGGGGGCTGGAGAAGAGGAGGAGGGGACAGGGGGCAGCAGGGGCTGGAGAAGAGGAGGAGGGACAGGGGGCAGCAGGGGGCTGGAGAAGAGGAGGGGACAGGGGGCAGCAGGGGCTGGGGAGGAGGGGACAGGGGCGGCAGGGGCTGGAGGGGAGGAAGGGAGACAGGGGGCAGCAGGGGCTGGGGAGGAGGGGAGGGGACAGGGGGTAGCAGGGGGCTGGAGAAGAGGAGGAGGGGACAGGGGGAGGGAGGAGGAGGAGGAGGGGAGGGGGCAGCAGGGGCTGGGGGCTGGAGGAGGGCTGGGAGGAGGAGGGGGATGGGGGCTGGAGAGGAGGGGCACAGAGGGGAGGAGGAGGGGGCAGCAGGGGGCTGGAGAGGAGGGGCACAGAGGGGAGGAGGAGGGGGCAGCAGGGGGCAAGAGGGGGAGGGGGACAGTGGGGCAGTAGGGGGCTGGGGAGGAAGAGGGGAGGAGGAGGGGGCAGGAGGAGAGGAGGAGGGAGCGCAGAGGGAGGGTGGGCCCAGAGGGCAGGGGTAGGAGCTGGAGGGGAGCACGGAGGAGAGGAGGGGGCGCAGAGGGGAGGGTGGGGGCGCCTCTGGCTGAGGAACAGAACCCGGGGAGGACGGGAGCCGGCAGTCGGGGTTCCAAGTGTGGTCAGGACTGGCCGTGATCCCTTAGCCTTTCTCTTCCCGGAGGACAGGGCGGGGCTCGGCTGGCTCTAAAGTCCTCGTTAGAAGGCAGTCAGGGACCCCGGCGCGCGCCTGGGAGCCTAGCACTCCGGAGCAGAGGCAGGCGGATTTCTGTGGGTTCGAGGCCAGCCTGGTCGGCAAAGCGAGTCCAGGACATCCAGGGCCACACAGGGAAGCCCCGTCTCAGAAAACCAAGAAGAAGAAACAGGGCGTCCCGGGCGGGTCAGGCTAGGAGAGGGCTTGGAGAAGGCTTTGGTTCACGCAGTTCCCGGTGTGGGGGGACCCCAGCCGCCTGGTCACCGCCGCTGTTACGAACGTCTGCCGGCCACCCGGTCCCCGCCAGAGCACAGGGCCCTACCGAGGCAGGGGGATGTCTGCGTTTGAGGCCAGCTCGGCTTACGTAGTGAGGCCGTTCCAAAAGTATTTAATAAAATGCTTCAATAAAGGAGGGAAGGGGCGGGGCTGTGGGCGGGGCTACAGTCCCAAGGGAAGCTCGGGGGCGGGGCTGTGGGACATGCTGGCAATCACGAGCTTGGCTTTGGAGCTGGGATTTTCCTGGAGTGCTGGTGAGCCGGGTTGGGGCTCCAGGGGGGAGCTCAGGCCCTGGAGGGAGCGTAGAGAAGCCGCGGACGGGCGTGGGACGGGCGGGTGGAGCTCCACGCCGCCTGGGGTCACCAATGGTCTTTTCGGGTGGGCGGGGCTGAAGCGAATGGCGGGTGCTGCACGTCTGTCATCCCGGCGCACAGGAGGCCGAGGCAGGAGGATGGCTGTGAGCTTGAGGTCAGCTACATCGCTAGACCCTGTGGGTGGGGTGGGGGGACGCGATCCCGAGTCTGAGGGCACCGGGCCTGCAGACCCGGTTCCTCCTGAGTGGGGCGCAGCCTCGCTCTGCCCCGCTGACCTCTCTCCTCTCGCAGCCGCCCAGGGCCTGCGGTGTGTGCAGTGCGAGAGCAACCAGAACTGCCGGGCGGAGGAGTGTGCGCCGGGGCAGGCGCTCTGCAGGACCACGGAGCTGCGGGAATGGGAAGGTGAGGTTGGTCCGCACGGCCTCACACCCCCAACAGCTGACAAAGACAGCAGGCCGGAACAGGGCGGAGTGAGGCCCAGAGGCCTGGGCTGCGTTCCGGTGTCCACGGGGGTTGCAGGGAGGAGCCCAGAGACGCGGGGACTGTGCACAGACAGGCACGCAGGCAAAACACTCTCACACTCGACACGGCAAAATAAACCTAAAAGGACCTTTAAAAATGTGGGCCAGACGCTGGAGCCAGGGAAAGATGGACCACTCAGGGCACTGGGAATCTTGTTTGCTTTGTTTTGGGGTTGGCGGCGTGGGCTTCTTGTTTGGTCCTGGGTTCTTTTTTAAGATGAAATGTCCTGCAGCCCAAGCTAGCTCTTAAGCTCGCAGTGATAACTTTGAACATCTCACCCACCTGCCGCACCTCCTGAGGGTTGGGGCTAGGGGCGTGCACCACCACACCTGACTTAATGTGTTCTTAAAACAGTCTTCAAAACTGTCTGGAGCTGGGTGACACACACCTTTGATCCCAGCACGTGGGACGGAGGCAGAGGGATCTCTGTGAGTAAGGCCAGCCAGGACTACACAGAGAAACCCTGTCTCAGAGAACCAAAAATCCAACCAGCCCAAAACAAAAATCCATGTGAGACAGGGCTTGAGAGCTGAGCAGGCTGCCAGGCCGGATAACCCGTTTGCGTGGCTCACAGCCATCTATACTGAGATCTGGCGCCCTCTTCTGGCCTGCAGGTGCACATGCAGGCAGAACACTGTTCATATAATAAAATAAATCTTAAAATGAAATGCACCTCCCCGCTGGTTTCATTCCCCTGGGGAGAGAGTTGTAGACGGATCCCCAAAATCCGAATCTGAGTACGGGGGAAGGGAAGACAGTTCTGGGAAAGGGCAGAGAGGGGCGAGGGGACGGGCGACCTGAGACTGGGGTTGCCAGGCATAGGGAGGCTCCGGGGACTGAGGCTGCGCTCCCACAGACGACGAGGAGCTGACAGTGGTGACCAGAGGCTGCGCCCACAGGGAGAAGACCAACCGCACCATGAGTTACCGCGTGGGCTCCACGATCGTCAGCCTGGCGGAGACGGTGTGCCCCGGGGACCTCTGCAACAGGCCCAGACCCAGTGAGTACCGGGGCGCCTGTCCCCACCAGGCCAGCTGAAAAGGGGCACCCCTGCGCAGCTCCCTGAGTGCGGGGATGGGAGCTTTGAGCCGCCACACCCAGCCCTCTCCTGATGGGAAAGATGGTGTAGGCTGCGGACACAGACACCCGTGTCTGGCCGTGGTGCTGGCCTGTTATCCTCACCACGCATGAGGTCAGCCCTGGGCGACGCTGACTCAGTACAAACTAAGGAGACCAGAGGGAAGGTTCCCTGGTGAGGGGGTTGTTGTTCAAGCCCAGGGGCCTGGGTTTAATCCCCGAATCCCAAGTAAAGGTGGAAGGAGAGGACTGTCCTCTGGTCACACACACCAACAATAAAAATAGTCTTTAAAACTTAAATCTAAACAGTATGCCCAGGGTGTGGCTCAGTGGTAGAGCCCCTGCCTAGAGTCCCCCAGTAAGGGGCTGGGGTGTGGCTCAGTGGTCACCTGCCTAGACTCCCCCAGTGAGGGGCTGGGGTGTGGCTCAGTGGTGGAGCCCCTGCCTGGAATCCCCCAGTGAGGGGCTGGGGTGTGGCTCAGTGGTAGAGCCCCTGCCTAGAGTCCCCCAGTGAGGAGCTGGGGTGTGGCTCAGTGGTAGAGCCCCTGCCTAGACTCCCCCAGTGAGGGGCTGGGGTGTGGCTCAGTGGTAGAGGCCCTGCCTAGAATCACCCAGTGAGGGGCTGGGGGTGGCTCAGTAGTAGAGCCCCTGCCTAGAGTTCCCCAGTAAGGGGCTGGGGTGTGGCTCAGTGGTCACCTGCCTAGAATCCCCCAGTGAGGGGCTGGGGTGTGGCTCAGTGGTCACCTGCCTAGAATCCCCAGTGAGGGGCTGGGGTGTGGCTCAGTGGCAGAGCCCCTGCCTAGAATCCCCAGTGAGGGGCTGGGGTGTGGCTCAGTGGTAGAGCCCCTGCCTAGAATCCCCCAGTGAGGGGCTGGGGTGTGGCTCAGTGTTGGCGATGGAGGCCAGAGCTTTTCGTGTGCTGGGCGGGCACTCTGCCTGCTGTACCCTTACTGTTTATGCCCCCTGCGCACACACACTTGTGTTCTTCACAAATGGTTCTGCCCTCGGTTGGGGACAGGTTGGAGGGAAACTGGAGCTGGAGCGAGAGTGCTCACAGGGAGGTGAGGTTGTGTGTGCTGGGCTGGAGTCCCTTGGGCAGGTGAGGTCTGTGAAGAGCTCGGAGCAGAGCACTCAGCAAGGTCCACGGAGAGAGGAGCCAGGCACAGGCACTCACTGAAACTGAGTAGGGGATGCGGCGATGGGGCAGGCCCAGGTCTGGAGGCTGTTTTAGCACGCACGCTCGCAGAGCTGGATAACACAGGCGCGAGCTGTGGGAGCGTGCCCATGTGGGAGCACAGGCGCGAGCTGTGGGAGCAGAGAGGCCACGGAAGAGCGTGGCTGTCCCACGTCACTCCCCTCGAGGGTCTCCTGACTCCGCCTCCTCACGGCCGGGTCACACGCCTCTGGGGCTCTGTGGAGCCAGCCCGGCCTGGTGACACACTTGTGTGGTCTCAGCCCTGGGGGGGGGGGTGCAGCAGAAATCCCGTGTGAGACTGGGGACACACTTGTGGGTGAGCATTTGGAAATACAAAGGGACCAAGCAGACCCCAGGTCACGTGCCCGGAGCGAAGCTTCACACGAGAAGCACACGCCCTCGCACACCCACGCCCGGAGTGCTGCCTGGCCAGCTTGGCTGGCCCGGACGTTCTGCCGTGCCTCTCTCTGAGGCCCAGCCTAGTGTGAACCCAGGCTAGCCCGGTTGTGCCCTCCAGCCCCAGCCAGGGGTCCGGGTGTGCATGGCCACGCCTGAGCAGGCTGCTCGTGCGGCGCTGTGGAGGTGAGTGGGAAGAGGCGGGCCGTGCGCCTTTCAGGCATTTTCTTTGAGGGAGTCGGGTGAGTTGGCTCTGGAGGGGATGACTCACCGCCGGCCTCGGCTCACACCGGCTCCAGCCGCCCGGGGCACGAGGAGCTGAGCCGAGGCTGCCAAGCCCCGGGCACCCGGTGACACAGGGCGTCCAGAGACAGGCATCCGGTCCAGCTGGCCTCGTCACAAGCTTCGAGCAAAGTACTCACGGAGCAGCCAAGTGAGGCCTGGACCTCCCGGTCATTCACCAGTGGTGATAGCTGGGACTCCGTGTACTCGGTCCCAGAGGCAAAGGCAAGAATGTGTGGTTCTGCCAGTCAGGTGGAGGTGCCGCCGTGAGGCCGTGTGTCCGAAGGGGGGCTGTCGTGCCACTGGATAGTGGAGCCCCACTTAGACTCCCCCAGTGAGGGGCTGGGGTGTGGCTCAGTGGTGGAGCCCCAGTCAGACTCCCCCAGTGAGGAGCTGGGTGTGGCTCAGTGGAGAGCCCCTGCCTAGAATCCCCCAGTGAGGGGCTGGGGTGGCTCAGTGGAGAGCCCCTGCCTAGAATCCCCCAGTGAGGAGCTGGGTGTGGCTCAGTGGAGAGCCCCTGCCTAGAATCCCCCAGTGAGGGGCTGGGGTGGCTCAGTGGAGAGCCCCTGCCTGGAATCCCTCTCTCTCCAGGAGGCCGAGGCCCGGCGTTTCCCGGGGCCGTACCTTGAGTGTGTGTCTTGCACGTCGCTGGACCAGAGCTGCGAGCGCGGCCGGGAGCAGAGCCTGCGGTGCCGCGACCCAGGAGAGCAGTGCATCGAGGTGGTGACCCTGCAGAGCCAAGACAGTAAGCCCCGCCCTGGGCTGGGTGAGAGACCGGGATCTAAGCCGGAGACGTCATCTGCACGCGTGCGTGCGCCAAGACACACACACGCCGCACGCGCACGCACACACGCACACTTGTTTATCCTGTCTGCTCCTTTATCTACGACAAAAGGAGAAGGAACCCGATTGGCTGGGGTGGCGTCACCACGGGTTACTGTCTGGGGTGACGCACCGGGGTACGGCTGGGTGTGAGTGACGGGTGTACCCGGGGCGCCACGGCCCCTCACCCGTGTGCCCTGTCCTCGCAGGGAGAGCGAACGACCAGAACTACACTCGAGGCTGCGGCCGCCTCCCCGGGTGCCCGGGCGTCTCGGGGTTCCACGGCGACCGCGCCTTGCACCTCCTCAAGTGCTGTAACCGCACCCAGTGCAACGGCGGCCCGGGTGAGGCTGCGTGGGCGGGTGTGGGGGCGTGGGCGGCGGCCCGGGTGAGGCTGCGTGGGGGTGTGGGCGGGGTTGTTATGAGTGTGGACCGCGTGGGCAGGCGTGGACGGGTGTGAGCGGACACAGCAGGGGTGGTTGTGAGTGTGGACACTTTGGGCGGGTGTGGACACTGAGCGGGCGTGACGTGGACGCCGTGGGGTGGTGGCTCTGTGGAGGAAGCGCTGAGCCCCCGTGTCCCCCGTGTGAAGCTCTGGGTCTTCAGGACCTGCCACCCAATGGCATCCGGTGCTACGGCTGTGACGGCCACGAGTGCTCCTCCTCCGACGCGGCCCTCATCGACTGCCGTGGACCCATGACCCGGTGCCTGGAAGCCACGGGCGTGGACGGTGAGGCCGGGGGCGTGGAAGGGGCGCGTTGGGGCGCGGGGCGCTAGGCAGATTGCCTGACCCGTGCGCTGCCCGGGTGGGTGCTTCCCGGGGCACAGCGGCCTTCCTGATGGGTGTGTGGTGAAGGAGCGCAGGGGCGCGGCGTGGCCGGCCGAACGGGGTGTCGGTGCTCCCTCGTGAACACCCCCGCTGTGGATGTGCGGGTGCCCCCCATCCTCACGCCGGCCCCGCCGTCCGTCCCGCAGCGCAGGGAAACCGGAGCCTCACCGTGCGGGGCTGCGCCACGGCGTCCTGGTGCCAGGGCTCGCACGCGGCCGACGCCTTCCTCCTGAGCCGCCCGCGCGTGTCCTGCTGCGAGGGCAGCGCCTGCAACCGGCCCTCGGGCGGCGGGGCCGGCCCGGCGCGCCTCGGCCTCGGCGCCTGCCTGCTGGCCGTCCTCCTCGCCCTCGCTGCCTGAGCCGGGCCTGCGTCCTCGAGGGCCTGAGCGTGCCCTGGCGGCGCCCTCCTCGCCCTCCCTCCGTCCCCTGCGTCCTCGAGGGTCTGAGCGTGCCCTGGTGGCATCCTCCTCGCCCCCCTCCGTCCCCTGCGTCCCCGTGGGCAGGAGCGTGTCCTGGCGGCGTCCTGCACCGAGAACCAGAAGGGACGTGGCTGCGGGCAGCGTCGTCCTGGCTGAGTTAACGCTGCTGCTGTTGTGTTCGTCACGTTATTTATTTTAAGTGTAAATAAATAAATGGAAGATTTTTGTACCAGTAAACCAGGCCGGGGCCCCCTTGTCACACCTAACGTTGGCGAAAGGAAAGAAAGGGCTGTGATTTTTGTTTGACTCTTGTTTTAAAGCAGGGTCTCTCCTCCGCCCTGGCTGTCCTGGTCTCACTGTAGAGCACTGGGATTACAGGCGACTGTGCCTCGTCTCTTGTCCTCCCCCCCCATCTTCCTCTTCTCCCTGTCTTCTTCCCACGGGGTCACACGCGGGGTCACACCCACGGCCAGCGCGGGGAGAAAAGCAGAACCGTGTCACACGCACTGTGTCATCTGGCTACTGAAGGGGAGGACTAGAGCGAGGTCACTGTTCTCTTGGAAGTGGGTGTGAGTGTGTGGACGGGGAACCGTGGTGCCAAACCCTCGCGACCCCACAGTCCGCTGGGGTCCACCCGCGCATGAGAAGGCCGAGCCCGCTCTCCGCGGAGTGGGGCCCACGCTCCTCTCTGACACAATCACTGCCCCTGGCCCAGTGTGTCGCTTATGCGTCAAAACACTGACAAGGTAACGATGGGGCTTGAGGTGGAGCCGGTGATGGAGGGAGGAGCCAGGAGGACCCCCAGTGACACACCTCCTTCATGAGGGCCACGCCTCCCCAAGAGGCCACGCCTCCCCGTCCTTCCCAAATCCTTCCTCCGGCTGGAGAGGAACGGGCGCCCCTGGGAACCTTCCTGCTGTTAAGCGTTGGCATCTGGCATCTACTACATGCCAGGCGTGGGGCAAACGCCTGCCAGTCCAGCTCCAAGGGAACCCGGTGCGGGCGCCCAGGGCTCTCCCTTGAGCTGCCCTCTGTGAAGGACGCGGGCCGAGACCCGGGGTGCCCGAGGCTGGGCAAGGCGGCATCAGTGGGCCACTAGCGATGGGAAGCCGGCCCGCGCATTCAGGGAGCTCACTCGAGTAACTGCTACACTCTTGCGGTGGTTTGAGCTAGTGGGAATGTGTGCCAGCAAGTTCTGTGTGCAACGTCCATCCTGGGCCGGGGAGATAGCTCAGTCACTCAAGTGCTCAGCGTGCAAGCAGGAGGACCTGGGTTCGAGTCCCAGACAGCCAGACATGGTGGCACGTGTCCCAGCCTGGCCTGTTGACGGGGCAGTCTGGTCTGTCTGATGTCAGAGGGGCAGAAGTGGACCCCAGCACCAAGCGCTCAGCACCGAGGTGTGTTTGCCCCAGAGGGACAGAGGAAGGACAAAGAAAGGAGGCCAAGGCTGAGGGAGGAGGGGAGAGAGAGGAGGAGAGGAGGGGAGAGGGGAGAGGGAGAAGAGGGAGGGGGAGGAGGAAGAGGGGGAAAAGGAGGAGGGAGAGGACGGCCTCTGGATGGAGAGGACGGCCTCTGGATGGAGAGGAGACACTTGGCCCGTGAGCAAATTGTTTGCAAGGGTCCGAGGGAAACCCCGGGTTAGGATGAGGTGTTTGGCTCTAACTGGGCGTGTTAATCACGTGAGCCAGAGGCACTTCGGGTGCTGTGACGGCTGGCCCTCGGCAGTCACACTCAGGGGCTTCGGGTGCTGTGACGGCTGGCCCTCGGCGGTCACACTCAGGGAGGGAGTGGATGAGAAGGGAACAGGCCGGGGGGGGGGGGGGCAGCAAGGGCGAGTGGGTGGGGGAGAGGGCAGGCCTGCCAGAGCCGTGCAGAGGAGGACTGGCAGCTAGGGTTATCCTCCAACAGCCACGTGTGGGTGCACATTTACATCTGTGCACCTGCATACAT
Source organism: Meriones psammophilus (assembly GCA_036365155.1). Lineage (NCBI taxonomy): Eukaryota > Metazoa > Chordata > Mammalia > Rodentia > Muridae > Meriones > Meriones psammophilus. The sequence continues at coordinate 510,479 of JAEOAE010003152.1, forward strand.
GGGAGGGCACACACACACACACACACACACACACACACACACGACGTTAATCTCCCGGAAAGCCACTAAAAGGATGGAAACTTAATTCATCCCCACTCAGGGCGGGGCCTCGGGCTGCTGAGCATGGGTGAGGTCACCAGGGCGAGGCCTCATGCCTGTCCCTGGCAGCTGGGTGAGAGGTTGACCAGGGCACACGTGTGTGCCCGTCTCTCGCCATGTGACACCCTGAGGTCTCTGAGCAAGATGGCCAGCAGCAGATGCAGCCCCAAGAGCGGGTGCCAAGAGCAAACCTCCTCCCAGCACTGTCATCGTGGTGCTGGCAACAGAAAACAGGCCAGCACCTCGAGCAAGTATCCCGGAAACAGTCCCATAGTCCCTGCTGTCCTCACCCAGCCACGGACAGGGCGGCCTCACCTCATCCCAGCGCGAGTGGAAGCTGAGAACTGTGGAGAAATGACGCTGTGCGCCACAGGAGAGAGCTGAGGGTTGGGAAGACAGAGGGGATGCTGGAGCCATGGTCCTGAGGACAGAGAGGATACTGGAGCCATGGTCCTGAGGACAGAGAGGATACTGGAGCCATGGTCCTGAGGACAGAGAGGATGCTGGGAGCCATGGTCTCGAGGACAGAGAGGATGCTGGGAGCCATGGTCCTGAGGACATGATACTGGGGTCACGGTCCTGCGGACATGATGTTGGGAGCCATGGTCCTGAGGACAGAGAGGATGCTGGGAGCCATGGTCCTGAGGACAGAGAGGATGCTGGGAGCCATGGTCCTGAGGACATGATGCTGGAGCCATGGTCCTGAGGACAGAGAGGATGCTGGGAGCCATGGTCCTGAGGACATGATGCTGGAGCCATGGTCCTGAGGACAGAGAGAATGCTGGGAGCCATGGTCCTGAGGACAGAGAGAATGCTGGGAGCCATGGTCCTGAGACATGATGCTGGGGTCATGATCCTGGGGTCACAGGGGATGCTGAGAGCTTTGGGATTGAGGACAGAGAGGATGCTAGGCACTGGACAGGAAATGCATTGTGTGATGACGACCCTTGCTTGACCTGGATATACAACAGTTTAGAAGTGATGGAGGGGATAAAAAGAAAAAGCAGAGCTTTTCAGAATTGGCGCATGCGGCCCGGTTCATCTGCTGTGAGGAGTCCTGTGAGAGGCGCAGGCATCGCTCACGCCAGTCCGTCACTCCTCTGTGACCTAAGCCTGCTCCAGGCCTTCAGGTGTCCACACAGGCAGAACCGGTACCCAAGAGAGAGAACGGACCAGAGTCTGGAGGGCTGAGTCAGGCCCCAGGAGGGGAACCTGAGCGACATAGACAGGCTGGGCACAGTGGAGGGAAGGGCCGGAGCCACTCCTGGCAGCCGCTCCCTCCACAGGGCCTCGGATTACACTTCCTTCCAGGCCGCTTAGCTCTCGGGTCCCCTCCCGGGGAGACAGGCTGAAACTTGAGGTATCATGGGGGGGGGGGTGACCTGGGCACGGCTGCCCCGCCTCCGGCCCTTCCCGGCCCACGGTAACTCCTCTCCCCCACAGCTCACACTCGCTGCAACGCCAGCACCCTGACCCTGCGCTGCCGAGCGTCGCCCTCCCGCGCGTCCCCCGCGCATCTCCCACGCACCCCCTGCGGGTCTCCCCTGCTTCCTCCACGCGTCTCCCGTGAGTCTTCTAGGCCTTCCCATGTGCATCTCCCGCGCCTCTCCCACGCATTTCTCGCGCCTCTTCCGCGCACACTCGGGCGCATCTCCTGCGCATCTTCCGCGCGTCTCCCGCGCAGCATCCTCGGGGGAGCCCCAGCCGCCCGGGCTGCGCCTGCGCGCACACGCAAGCACACCTTTGCACCTTCACACGACCCTCCCGACCTTCCGCTCTCCCGGGCACGCCCCCGCGGGCTCCCACGGCGCCGTCACGCTCGCCCGGCCCGCGCGCCCGCGTCCGCGCTGTCCGGCGCTGTCCCTCCCCCCCCCCGACCCGGCGCGCGCCCCGGCCGCGCTGCCGCCCTCCCTCTGCGCGCTTCGCCGGAGCCTCTCCGCCCCGGCCGGCCCCGCCCCTCCAGCGACGCCACGCCCACCAGGCGCGCAGTGGGCGGGCCCGGGGGCGGGGCGGGCGTGGGGGCGGGGCCAGCGGCGCGGGAGGTGCAGGTGCCGGGCCGGGAGCGAGCGGCGGCGGCGGCGGCGGCAGCGGCACCATGGGCCGGGCCCGGCGCTTCCAGTGGCCGCTGCTGCTGCTGTGGGCGGCCGCGGCGGGGCCAGGTAGGGTGACGGCGGCGGAAGCCGGGTCGGTGGGCTGGATCGGGGCGACGGGGGAGGTGTGCGCAGCGCGGGCGGGCTGGGGGGGGGTCGCGCCTCGGTGACAGCCGGGTCGTCCGGGGCCTGCAGAGGCCCGAACAATGCGCTGGAGGCGGCGGGGGCGCCGCGGGAGACCCTCGTCCCCGGACAAAGCGCGGCGCGGGCCGAGAGCCCGGAGCCGCGGGCCCGGCCGCCGTGCCGCAGCCCCCCCACCCCGCGCAGGCCCCGCTCCCGCGGGGACAAAGGCCCGAGACCCTCCCTCCCCCACGTCCCCCAGCCCGCCGTGTGCAGGCCGGCCCCGCCGTCCTCCCGTCCTGGTCTTTGGAGCCCTGTCTCTCTGTCTGCCCCCCCACCCCGTCCTCCGTCCCTCAGTCTTCAAGTCCCGTCCTTCCTTCTGTCCATCCTCCTTTCTTCTGGTCCCCCCTTCCCGTCTCTCCGCTCCGCCTTTGTCCCCCACCTCTGTCCCTGTTCCCGGGTCACTCTGCCTGCCCACCCGCCTCTATTCACTCTGCTCTGTCCCCCGTGTTGCTGTCTCTCTGTGTCCCCATTCACTAGCTCTCTCCCTGTCTCCTTGACGCCCTGTCTTCCCTCCTCTGTCCCCCGTCTGCCTAGTCCCCTCGTCCCTGTCCCCTACGGTTCACGTCTCTAGCGCCCCTGTCACCTAGCGGCCTCTCTCTCCCATCCCGCCGTCCCCTGTCCCCGACTCCATCCAGCCACCCCCCTTGCTCCTGGGGGAGTGGGGCCAGGCCAGGCAGTGGCGATGTGTGAAGTGGGATGGAGAAGGCTGGCATGTGGGCACACACGTGGGTTCCGCAAACGTCTCCCCAAGCCCTCCCACCGTGCACACAGCCAGGCCACACTCACAGGGCCCCCTCCAGGACATGCCCTTCTCCTTCACTGTGGGAAGCCGGAGACCCCCAAGGCAGGGTGACCCCTGAGGCTGGGGACAAGGTCAGGGGATGTCACCTGTGTGTCTCCCATCTACTGTGGGATGGGGAGGTGGCGGGGCGGACAGTAGCAGGCCTGGGGGCTCCTGGAGGGAGTTGAGGGAGTTGGGATCAGTGGTCCAGGACTCTCCCCCACCCACCCCCCGCTCCAGCTCTGCCAAGCGAGGGTGCTGGGGGTGGTCGGTCGGAGGGAGCCTCGGAGGCGTCCTCACACTGAGGGTGCAGCTGAGGACGAGGCTGGGGCAGAGCTGACCTTGCGAGTTCTGCCTGTCTCCTGTAGACTTCTGTGGTTGCTTCCTGAGTTTTGTCAGTCCCCCCTTCGCAACAGCCATGCCCCAGTTTCCCAGGTGAGAGCTTGGGCCTCAGTACATTTCCGTCCATTTTTATTCCTCTTTATTCTTATGTGAGGAAACCAGGCTCTTAGGATCCAGGGGCTGGTGAGTGCAGTGAACAAAGAGCCTGAGGCTATTTCAAACCTTGGCCCCTTCGGACGTTAGAGTGGAAGTCTTTAGAGCCTTACTGTAACCTTTGCATTCCTAGAAGTTTGTTGGGCGGGGTGACTGTAATCCCAGATGCTCGGGAAGCTGAGGCAGGAGGGTGACTTCCAGACTTAACAGGACTGCTACAGAGTGAGTTCAAGGCCAGCCTGGGCAATTTAGGGATATTCTTTATTCAAAATAAAAGCGTTAAAAGGGGGCTAGGGAAGCAGCCTATCAGTAATAGGTGTCTGGAGTCTGCCATGAATGGCTGGGGTGGGGCTCGGGGAGGCCCTGCCCAGAGCCAGCAGCCACTGAGGGGCTGGGAACACAGCTCGGAGGCGCTTCAGAGGCCGTAGGTTCAATCCTCAGTACTGGAAGAGAGAGAGAGGGAAGGGGGAGAGAGAGGGAGAGAGAGGACAAAAAAGTTCTAGACTCTTAGTGGTGGCTAGTCTGTGAAATTGTAATATCCTGACCCACTGAGATTGTGCAGCCCCTGGGCCTTGAACCTTGGAACCCGAATGTAGCCCTAGCTACTTTCCTGCCCAGGTTTCAGGATTGAAATCCCAGGCACTTCTGGGAGGTGGCTTGTCCCTAGTGATTTTGAAGTCATTGCTTCCTTGCCTGGCGTGTAATCCCTTCTGTAAACGACCTCTAAATTACATGCTGTGGGCCTTTACGAGTGGGAAGCCACTCCAGGCCAGCAGCCTAGAGAACTGGGTCCAGACTGGACAGTCCTGTCTGGCGTAGTTTAATGGCTGTCTCTGTCCTTCTCGGGGCCTCAGTTTCTCTTTCTGGGCTCCTCGAGGGTTCCCATTTGTGGTGCTTCTCACTGATATCCAGCTACTTTTCTATTTATTAAACAGGGTCTCACTGTGTTCAAAAGGCTGGCCCTAAGTCCCTAGCAGCTGGTCTCAAGCTCATAGCGATCCTCCTGCCTCAGACTTTCAAGGATGTGCCCCCATGCCCAGCTTCTTTACCGGATCTTTATGAAGGGCCCCGACCACCCATTTAGGAGGGGCCACCACATCTCCCTACCCTGCCGGCAGGACTGAAGATCAGGGCCTAGATCTGTGCCAGAACAGAAGGAAGGAAGGAAGGTAGGAAGGAAGGAAGGAAGGGAGGGAGGGAGGGAGGAAGGAACGAAGGAAGGAAGGAGGGAAAGAGGGAGGGAGAGAAGAAGGAAGGAAGGAGGGAGGAAGGAAGGAAGGAGGAAGGAAGGAAGGAGGAAGGAAAGAAGAAAGAAGGAAGGAAGGAGGAAGGGAGGGAGGGAGGAAGGAGGGAAAGAGGGAGGGAGAGAGGAAGGAAGGAAGGATGGAGGGAGGAAGGAAGGAAGAAAGAAGGAAGGAAGAAGGAAGGAAGGAAGGAAGGAAGGAGGAAGGAAAGAAAGAAGGAAGAAAGGAAGGAGGAAGGAAGGAAAGAAAAAGAAGGAAGGAAGGAGGAAGGAAGGAAAGAAGAAAGAAGGGAGGAAGGAAGGAGGAAGGAAGGAAAGAAGAAAGAAGGGAGGGAGGAAGGAGGAAGGAAGGAAAGAAGAAGGAAGGAAGGAAGGAAGGAGTTCTGTCGCTCCTGCTCACGTCTGCTGAGATATGAGAGGAGGATGGCGCTGCCCAGGTGGACAGAAACATGTGCAAAGGGGCCAGTGCCCCAGAGCCAGGCCCGGGTTTGGGGTTGGGGTGCCCACAGCCAGAAACTGGGTGAAAACAGAAGGAAGCAGAGAAAGCTATGTAGACACTGAGGGAGAATAAAGAGTCTGTGAGGAGGGAGAGCCCTGTGGAAGGGGACTTTGTTGATCCCAAGTTTCTCTCTCTGGATGACTCACTTGGCCCTGTCACAGAGCTCAGCAGCCACTCGGTGGAGGGCCCCTCGAGAATGGGCCCCGGGAGACAGCTACCACTGACCCCCGACCCACTCGTGGACGCCTGGGTCCCCAGAGTGTGGGGGTGGAGGTCAGGCTCCACACAGATTCCAAGACCTCAGACCCAGCAGGGCTGGGCCGGGGGGGGGGTTTAATGTCGTGCGAGCCTGGCCTGTCCCCGACTTGGGGAGCACAAAGGCAGCTTTCTCTCTCTGGGTGTATGTGTATGTTGGGGGGGGCAGCCAGACCCGCCAGCGTCCAATGGCCCCAGAACCGAGCACCCGTGGCCGGCAGACACGGGCACCCAGGCCCCTCCGGGACACCAGGGCACGGGGTGGGCCTCGGGGTCTTCGTGGAAAGTGCGGAAGGGTAATGGTGTGAGAGCGTGGACAAGCTGGGTTCTTCCGGGAGCGCCACACTCAGGGTGACCCTCTGAGGGACTCCACACCCCGTGGCTGAGCCAGGAGCCTGGAATCCGGGGAGTCCCGAGTGTTCCAGGAATGTGGGGGCCACAGGGAGGACTTTGTGTAAGGCTGCTGACTCACCCCTGCGCGCCCCCACCTAAAGCCCATTGATGGACACTGGGAGACAAAGGACAGAGGCGGGATCTGGTTCAGGAGTTAAAGTTTTCAAGAGGGGAAAAGCTGGGCCTGGACGGAGGCTGGGGCTCAGAACCTGGGTCTAAGGGAGGAGGCTGTCCTGAGCCCTGGTCTGAGGGAGGAGGCTGGGCCTGGACCCCTGGTCTAAGGAAGGAGGGCTGAGGCTGGACCCCTGGTCTGAGGGAGGAGGCTGGGCCTGGACCCCTGGGTCTGAAGGAGGAGGCTGAGGCTGGACCCCTGGTCTGAGGGAGGAGGGCTGAGCCTTGACCCCTGGGTCTGAGGGAGAAGGCTGGCCTGGACCCCTGGGTCTGAGAGAGAGGATAGGGCCTGGACCCCTGGTCTGAGGGAGGAGGGCTGAGCCTTGACCCCTGGGTCTGAGGGAGAAGGCTGGCCTGGACCCCTGGGTCTGAGAGAGAGGATAGGGCCTGGACCCCTGGTCTGAGGGAGGAGGGCTGAGCCTTGACCCCTGGGTCTGGGGGAGGAGGACTGAGGCTGGACCCCTGGTCTGAGAGAGGAGGCTGTCCTGGACCCCTGGTCTGAGGGAGGAGACTGTCCTGGACCCCTGGTCTGAGGGAGGAGGCTGTCCTGGACCCTGGATCTGAGGGAGGAGGCTGGGCCTGGACCCCTTGGGTCTGAGGGAGGAGGCTGTCCTGGACCCTGGATCTGAGGGAGGAGGCTGTCCTGGACCCTGGGTCTGAGGGAGGAGGCTGGGCCTGGACCCCTGGGTCTGAGGGAGGAGGCTGGCCTGGACCCCTGGTCTGAGGGAGGAGGCTGGGCCTGGACCCCTGGTCTGAGGGAGGAGGCTGAGCCTGGACCCCTGGGTCTGAGGGAGGAGGCTGGGCCTTGACCCCTGGGTCTGAGGGAGGAGGCTGGGCCTAGACCCCTGGGTCTGAGGGAGGAGGCTGGGCCTGGACCCCTGGGTCTGAGGGAGGAGGCTGGGCCTGGACCCCTGGGTCTGAGGGAGGAGGGCTGGGCCTTGACCCCTGGGTCTGAGGGAGGAGGCTGGGCCTGGACCCCTGGGTCTGAGGGAGGAGGCTGGGCCTGGATCCTCTGTATCTGAGGGAGGATGGCAAGGCCTGGGCCCCTGTGTCTGAGGACGAGGGCTGGAATGGGGATTTATGGTCCTGAGAGAAGAGGGCTGGGGTCTAAATCAGAGATCTGAGGTGAGTGGGAGTCCTGAAAGAGGAAAGAGAAGCTCTGCCTCTTCGGTTGACAGAGAAAGGGAGGCTGAGCTGCCCCTGACGCCTGCAGATACAGGCGCCTTCACAGGGCTGCTCTGCTGGAAGAATTGATGCTTTGTGCAGGATGCCGGACTCCGCCACTAGTGGGGGGCTCGGGGGGGGGTGCAGGCAGGACCCAGGAATGTACCAGCTCCCCAGGGCAGGGAAAAGGAAAGAGGCATGGTGCCAGGGACCCCTGGGGAATGGCTAGAGAGGGGGTGGCTATGACCTTCCCAGAATTGTGACCTTGAGACTCCCTTGGGTATTCGCTGACTCAGGACCCAGGAAGTACTCCCCCATTCTGCTTAGTCTCTGTGGGAACACCCACCAGCTGTGCTCTGTGGACCCCTGTCTCATGAGTCTGAGGAAAGAGGCTGGGCCTGGACTCTGTCTCATGAGTCTGAGGGAGGAAGCTGGGACTGGACCCCTGGTCTGAGGGAGGAGGCTGGGCCTGGACCCCTGGGTCTGAGGGAGGAGACTGGGCCTGGACCCCTGGGTCTGAGGGAGGAGACTGGGCCTGGACCCCTGTGTCTGAGGGAGAAGGCTGTCCTGACCCCAGGTCTGAGGGAGGAGGCTGTCCTGGATCCCTGGTCTGAGGGAGGAGGCTGGGCCTGAGACAGTTGTTGCCTGTGGTCGTGGGTCTGAGGGGGGGAGGACTCCTGAGTCTCTGACAGCCCCTTCCCAGAACGCCCGCACCCTCTTTCTCCGAGCACAGTTCCCCATGACTTCTGGCTGTCAGCACCATTTCAAGGTCCGTGCCCCAGTCCCAGAAGCCTAGCCCCTCTCTCACCAGAAAGTCCCGCCCTCACCCCCCCAACAGGAACAAAAGACGTGGGGCAATTAGTATTCTAGGCAGAGACACGCTCGCTTACTGACTCCTCAGTGGGGGGAGGGAATTAAACAAAAGCCCCCCCCCCGCCCCGTCTGCACCCTGGAGCAGCGAGCAGCTGGGGAACGGGAAGGGTGGAGGTCGGGGTCCCCACTTGTCACTGGCTGACCTCAGGTAACCCCCCAGCCTCACTCTCCATGCCTGTGAAAGGGGCGGGTTGGCCTCAGCTGTGAGGCCTGGCAGAGGTGGGCTGCAGGCCTCTGTCCGCTTGGGTCTTCTGGTCTGTGTCAGACCTCAGGCTGGCTCAGTCAAGGGCAGCTTGAACTCTGGCTCCCTCTGCCTCCGCCCCCAAGTGCCGGAATTACAGGTGTGCACCGGCACGCCGGCTCCACCAACTGGGCCTCGTCCCAGCCCAAGAGTTTAGTTTTGAGGTTTGGTTTTGTGAGATGGGGTTTCACCTCAGAGGCCCCGGCTAGCCTGGAACTCTCTCTGTCCACCAGGCTGGCCTCGAACTCACGGAGCTCCTCCCGCCTCTGCCTCCACAGCGGGCGCGGTTTTCCCTTTCTTGCCCGTGCACACTGGTTTTCCCAGGGCCTGGCCTGCGATGACGCAGAGGGCACCGGGCTGGCCCCTGCGAAGCTGTCCCCGTGAGAAGCCGTGGACTCGCTAACGAAGGCTAGCGCCCTTCCTCAAGGTCGCACGGGTGGTGAGGGCCGGGCTCCCCCTTGACAGAGATCCCAGGGCAGGGTGGGGCAGGGCACGCCGGGGCCCCAGCCGCCACGGACGAGCGAGGGGTTCAGAGCCAGCCTGGACTGCAGCCTGTCTGTGTGGTGAGACACAGGGCCAGGCCACGCACCAGGCCACGGCCTTCCCGGCGGAGGCTCGCCGAGCACCCCCTGCCAGCGCTAAGTGTTCCGTCCACTTCTTTTTAAACTTCCGTCTCTGTGCGTGCGGCCCGGGAGGAGGCGCGGCTGGCCGTCTTCACCGACAGCCCTCCTTGATCTGGTTCTGCTTCCGGTTGTTCGCCTGAGTCAGGGGCTCTGGTCCGGGGCCTTGAATCACGGTGTAGACCAGGCTAGCCTCCAACTCAGGGCTCGCTCCGCCTGCGCCTCTCAAGTGCTGGGGTTAAAGGCGTGTGCCACCTTGTCTGGTTCAGGGAGTGTGTGTGTGCGAGCGTGAGTGTGTATGTGTGTGTGTTAGGACGTCAGAGGCCGCAGGTTCCCGGAGCTGCAGCTGCTGGAGGTTGAGCCTGGGGTCCCCGCTGTCCAGCCCATGTCCGGTAGCCCAGGCTGGCTTCTGACGAGACACTCAGTGACCTTCACCCACTGATCCTCCTGCCTCCACGCCCGGGGGTGACTGAGGCCGAGCACATGTCCTGGCTGGGGGTGGGACCGCAGGCTCGGTGGCTCACACGTTTGCATGGAGCGTGTGTGCTTCCACAGAACACGGCAGCGTGTGGGGGGAGTGTGCTGGAGGCAGAGAGAGTGAGGGAGAGGCCTTCTGGGCGAGGTCAGGGGTCGGAGGCCAGAGGTCACGTCAAGGCCCTGAGGTGGGAGCCAGCTCGGCGTGCCCCAGGGACAGTGAAGCCTGGAGGTCGGTGAGGGAGGGTCACGGCCGGGCTGCGGGCCAGGGCTGGATGCTGCCGGCACCGGCGGGGCCCTGAGGCCTTGCACACCACCCGGCAGGGGCCCAGCCTAAGCCTCATCCCTGTTGGCACAGTGGTCCACACCGGGAAGCCCAGCCCCCGGGAGGCTAAAGGCAAAGGTCACGTGTTCAAGGCGTGTGACAATGTGATAATCTGTGTGTGCGCGAGCGTGCCTGTGGGGCAGTTGCTCTCCGCCTTGCTTTCTGCCTTCATTTTCACATGTTTATTTGGGACAGTGTCACGGTCACCCTTGCCAGCTGAGAACTCACCGGGAGGGGCTGGCTGGCCTGGAACTCACAGAGATCCCGGCCTCTCCTCTTGAGTGCTGGGGTTAGGGGCGTGCGCCACCACGCCTGACTCTTGGGTTTTTATTTCATACGTGTGGGTGTGTGGTCACATGCCTGTCTGTGTGCCGTGTGTGCCTGGTGCCGCAGAGGCCAGAGGCAGGCCCGGAAGTCCCTGAACGGGAGCTCACAGGGGGCGGGGAGCCGCCGTGCTGGGCATCAGGCCGCGTCCCTGGAGGAGCTGCCTGCCCTCAGCCCCCGGGCCGCTCTCAGCCCCGCGCTTCTTAAGTCATGGGGGGGGGGCAGGTGCCGTGATGGTGGGCGGGCGGAGGACGAAGGGCAGCAGCCGTTTCTCCCTCCATCATGTGGGGTCCAGGGATCGGACACGGGGTGTCCATCTTAGGGCAAGCGCCTGTGCTCGCTCGTCCCCTCCCTGGCACCGTTGCTCACTGAGCCACCCTGCCCGCCCTTCTGCCTTTTTGGCAGAGGGTCTCTCCAGCTGCCCAGAGCACAGAGGACCCAACACCCACACGGCCGCTCACAACCGTCCGGAATTCCAGTTGCAGGGGTGTCTGGCCCCTGCTCCTCACTCCTGAGGGCACCAGGCCTATGTGCAGGCAAAAAGCTTACACACGTAAAAATCAATCATAGGTTTAAAAAGAGGAGCCAGGTGGTGGCACATGCCTGTGATCCCAGCCCTCAGGAGGCAGAGCAGGCGGATCTTTGTGAGTTCAAGGCCAGCCTGGTCTACAGAGAGAGTCTAGGACAGCCAAGGCTACACAGAGAAACCCCATCTCTAAAAATCAAAAAAGAAGAGAAGGAGGAGGAGAAAAGAGAAAGAAAGAAATGGAATGAAAAGGAAAAAATATCCATAAACTCTGGGTGTGGTGGCGTGCCTGTGTTCTTAGCATGTGCAAGGCAGAGTCAAGACAGTCACATGCTACAGCTCAGCCTGGATGTGAGGGGCAGGCTTGGGAGAGCCACAGATAGGTTCTGGAGAGATCTGGACTCGAGGAGATGCCAGGGAAGGGTTCTGGGAGGCAGAAGGAATCAAGGTATGTTTTAGCAGTAAGATATGCAGACCCCGACGAAGGGCTGAGTGTCAGGGCTGAGGAGGGGAAGGGCTGAGGAGGGGAAGGGATGGGTGTCAGGGCTGAGGAGGGGAAGGGATGGGTGTCAGGGCTGAGGAGGGGAAGGGATGGGTGTCAGGGCTGAGGAGGGGAAGGGCTGAGGAGGGGAAGGGATGAGTGTCAGGGCTGAGGAGGGGAAGGGATGGGTGTCAGGGCTGAGGAGGGGAAGGGCAAACACTTGGTGCTTGTGGTCCTTTGGCCTGAGCACCATCTGAGGCGAGGATTGAAGGTGACGAGTTTGTCACTCCAGGAGACGCTAGCTGAAATGTCAAAGGAGCCTTAGACATCCCGACACTAAAGAAGTCATTACCAACAAAGACTCAGACACTTGCAGCTCTTGGTTCTATCACTGCGTCTGGTCGCTGGGACCCAGAATGGCTGCCAGAAGTCCACGTCTCCCATCCTGTTTCCAGGGTGTGTGAGGGTGTCCCGCAGAACCAAAGGGTCTGTTTCCTTTATTAGGAACTACTTTGTAAGTTACTGTGCGATAGTTTTGCTCAGGTCCAATTAGAGTAGACTTTATCACACGGCCTTGCCTAGCTGCAAGGGAGTCAGACATGCCACCATGAAGTACAGTGCGGATTTGATAGGTGGAGACTGTTCGGAAGCAGGCAGCTTCTGTCCCTCCGCCCACCTGTGCTCTTGACAGCGAGGGCGTCGCACTCATCTGTGGCTGGTTCAAGGGACTGCACTTCATCTGGCTTCTCCTGGGCACCAGCCTCAGAAACCTCCCTGTCAGCCGGCCCCGGGGCGGGAGGAGGAGGCGAGGAAGACCGCCAAACCCGCTTTGTTTCTTCGAGGCTCTCGATCCAGCCCCCAGGGTGGGTACTCCAGGCGTGCTGTCACGCCCAGCCACGGAGGTGCCACTGTCCTGGAGAGACCAAACGGTGCACTCCGGTTCCGGGAGGCAGAGTCGGCTGAGTGCGGCAGCCCTTCTCCGGGTTCTGTGCACACACTCGAGCCCTGTACTGACACAGCTGTGCACGCCACACACAGCAGGGTCCGGACGCTGGAGAGACGGCTTGGTGGGGCTGTTCTTTCAGAGGACCCAGGTTTCACACTCGGCCCCCACGTGCAGCTCTCGTTTCGGGGTTCAGATGCGCTCTTCCGGTCTCTGTGGCCCCCAGACGCACAGATGTTGTGCAGGCACATGCAGGCCAGTGGCCCGAGGCGGGCAGGGCCGGAAGCACGGGGCCTGGCTTCTGCGGTTCTCGCAGTGGCCGGTCCCTGCCCACGCAGCGGGGAGCAGGTGAGGCTCCCGGTCTGATCCCGATAAGGGGAGAATGCGGGCTGAAGCAGGGCCCTGCGCTGGGCAGCAGTGGCACGTGCCTTTCACTTGAGTTCTCAGGAGGCGGGTCTCTGTGAGTTCGAGGCCAGCTTGGTCTACAGAGCAAGGTCCAGGACAGTCAGGGCCACACAGAGAAACCCTGTCTAGAGAAACAAGGAAGGAAGGAAGGAAGGACATGGCAATGCCGTGACCACAGGACCTCCAACAGCACGTGACTGTTGAGTGCCAGCTATGGTGGAGTTGAAGGTCCTGTGGGTGTTGATGCTGGTTAGGCTGGGCTTTCAGCTTTCCTTCTTTGCCAACGGAAATGGAGCCATGACCTTACCCAGGTCAAGCAAACACGGAGCCACACCCCAGCCCCTCAATAGGGGAGTCTAGGCAGGGGCTCTACCACTGAGCCACACCCCAGCCCCTCACTGGGGGATTCTAGGCAGGGGCTCCACCACTGAGCACACCCCAGCCCCTCACTGGGGGATTCTAGGCAGAGGCTCTACCACTGAGCCACATCCCAGCCCCTCACTGGGGGATTCTAGGCAGAGGCTCTACCACTGAGCCACCCCAGTTCCTCACTGGGGGACTCTAGTCAGGGGCTCCACCACTGAGCCTTACTCCAGCTCCTCAATGGGGGATTCTAGGCAGGGGCTCTACCACTGAGCCACCCCAGCCCCTCACTGGGGAATTCTAGGCAGGGGCTCTGCCACTGAGCCACACCTCACCCCCTCAACGGGGGATTCTAGGCAGGGGCTCCACAGCTGAGCCATCCCCCAGCCCAGGATAACCTTTCCAGACCTGTAATTTGTTCTTCTAATGGTTGTTCCGCGTGGGCTAACTGCCAGCACAGATAATCCTGAACTTGCAGTGTGTCAACAAAAAGCCAGAGATCTGAGTTGGCATAGTGGTGCACACCTTTTTAAAATTTATTATGATGATGACGATGATGTTTTCATTTTGTTTTTGTTTTTTGAGGTGAGGTTTCTGGGTGTAGCCCTGGCTGTCCTGGAACTCACTCTGTAGACCAGGCTGGCCTCAGACTCAGAGTCTGGGGGTTAACGGTATGCACCATGAAGCCAAGCGTGGTGGCACACACTTTTAATCCCAGCACGTGGGAGGCGGAAGCAGGTGGATCTTTGTGACTCTGAGGGCAGCTTGGTGTACATGAGTTCTAGGTCAGCCAGGGCTGGGCAGAGAGGCCTTGTCTGAGGCAGGCGTGGAGAGCAGGCACGGGGGCCTTTCTCACGGGAGGCTCGGCTGTAGGCTGTTGTGACCTTAGGTGTGTGGGGCTGCGGGGAGGAAGGCTGAGTGGGAAGAAGTGTGTCTGGGACTACGGGGGGGCGTCAGTCCCGGGGCTGCCGGAAGCTGTGTCAAAGTGCCCGGGGGGCGCCAGTCCCGGGGCCGCCGGAAGCTGTGTCAAAGTGCCCAGGAAGGTGCAGACCACTCTGAGCCAGGGGCAGGGTTGTGCGTGCAGCCGTGCCTCTGCGGAGGGCTGGAGGATCAGCGACTCCCCCGGGAGGCTCTTCGCTCACTCACACTGCCGCACGGAGGCTGCTTCAGAGGGCGGGCCTTCCCGGGCCACCCGGGCCACCCGCCCCCGGGGTCCAGTCAGAGTGTGAGGGGCAGCCTCCCACCACGCACTGTGACTGAGGGTGGCCCTGAACTCCCGACCGTCCGCCTCCAGCGCTGGGGTGCGAGGCACTCACCGCCAGGCCCGATTTGTGCCAGGCTGGGTACAGGGTCTGGCTTTGGCTGCATTCTCGGCTCTGTGGCCCACCCTGGCCCAGAGCTGTCAGTGTGCTGGGCTGTCCTGCTTGTGCCTGCGTGCGGGCTCTGTGGCAGATTCCGCTGCGCGCCAGGGGCGAGGGCCTCCTAACAGCTGACCCGGCTGGGATCCCTGGAACCGGGGCTGCCATGGGACACTGGCAGAGGGGGCGTGAGAGGGCCGGGACCGCGATCCGCAGCTGAAAGGCGCCCCCACAGCCTGCGTGCCAGCTCCGGGCCCAGGGGGCCTTCTCCAGGGCCCCCAGTTCTGTCCATCCCGGGCACACCCTCCCTTGCACTAGCGAGTCTTCTCCACGCCCACAGACGTGTGCTCCAGAGACCAGCAAAGGCGGCCTTCCGTGTGGCCTCCGCCCCCAGGGAGCCGAGGCAGGAGGGTGGCCGGGGTCCGAGGCCCCGTGGGCTGTGGGGCGAGGGCGGGCGTTGACAAGTGTGCGCCGAGGTCAGGGGCGGTCCTCAGGGCGAGCCGGCGCTCCGGGGAGGCTGGGTCGGCCGGGAGGCGGCTTCCGCAGACGCAGAACCTGGGCGCACGCACCCTGTCCGTCTGCGCAGGGACCGGGCAGGAGGTGCAGACAGAGAACGTGACTGTGGCCGAGGGGGGCGTGGCCGAGATCACCTGCCGGCTGCACCAGTATGACGGCTCCATCGTGGTGATCCAGAACCCCGCGCGGCAGACGCTCTTCTTCAACGGCACGCGAGGTGAGCGCCCGGACACGCGGGGCTCCCCACGGGGCCGCACACGGGCCGGGCTCCCCGGTCCTGCAGGGGTGAGGGCTGGGCTCCCCGGTCCTGCAGGGGTAGGGTGGGGGGCGGGCTCCCGGAGTCCTGCAGGGGTGAGGGGCGGGCTCCCGGGGTCCTGCAGGGGTGGGGTGGGGGGCGGGCTCCCGGGGTCCTGCAGGGGTGGGGTGGGGCGGGCTCCCAGGGTCCCAGGGGTGGGGTGGGGGCGGGCTCCCGGGGTCCTGCAGGGGTGGGTGGGGGCGGGCTCCCGGGGTCCTGCAGGGTGAGGGGGGCTGGGCTCCCGGGGTCCTGCAGGGTGAGGGGGGCTGGGCTCCCGGGGTCCTGCAGGGGTGAGGCTGGGGGGGTGCTGGGCTTCCCGGTCCTGCAGGGTGAGGGGGGCTGGGCTCCCGGGGTCCTGCAGGGGTGAGGCTGGGGGGGTGCTGGGCTCCCGGGGTCCTGCAGGGTGAGGGGGGCTGGGCTCCCGGGGTCCTGCAGGGGTGAGGCTGGGGGGGGCTGGGCTCCCCGGTCCCTCGGGGGGATCTCGGGCCAGGACCGAGTAACAGGTCGGACCAAGCTGTGGGTGGGGGAGGGGAGGGCTGCAGCCGTGTGCGGCCCAGAGAGCCCCAGGTTCAAGGCCTGCCCCCTGCAGCGCTGAAGGACGAGCGGTTCCAGCTGGAGGAGTTCTCCCCGAGGCGAGTGCGCATCCGCCTCTCGGACGCCCGCCTGGAGGACGAGGGCGGCTACTTCTGCCAGCTCTACACAGAGGACACGCACCACCAGATCGCCACGCTCACCGTGCTGGGTGCGCCCCGGGCCCCCCGTTCCCCCCTTGTTTCCCCGGAGCCCCCACGTTCCCTGGGTGCCCCCTCGTTCCCCGGGTTCCCCCCACGTTCCCCCGGGTCCTCCGTTCCCCCGGTCCCCCCCGGTTCCCGGGTCCCCCGTTCCCCCAGAGCCCCCCTCGTTCTCTCTGTGCGTCCGGGGTCTCGGCAGTCAGATCGGCCTGACCTCGGTGCCCCTGGTCGCGGCCCCTTCTCCGCGCAGTGGCTCCAGAGAACCCCGTGGTGGAGGTCCGGGAGCAGGCGGTGGAGGGCGGCGAGGTGGAGCTCAGCTGTCGGGTCCCTCGCTCGCGTCCCGCAGCGGTCCTGCGCTGGTACCGAGACCGCAAGGAGCTGAAAGGTGCCGGGGCGGGGCGGGGCTTAGTGGGAGGCGGGGCCGGGCGGGCGGGGGTGCTGACCCACGCCTGGCATCCCAGCGTTTGGGAGGGGTGGGGAGGAGGGTCAGGGGTTCAAAGTCATGCTCAGCCATCCAGGGAGTTCGAGGCCATCCCGGACCACCTGAGACCCTGTCTCAAGGCCAACAGCGGGACCACAAAGCTTAGAGCAGACTTCCTAAGGGCGCGAGGCGCCCAGGCAGGACCCCTGCCCGAGGTGACGGGCTGGGTCGCACAGGCGTGAGCAGCGGCCAGGAGAACGGCAAGGTGTGGAGCGTGGCGAGCACCGTGCGCTTCCGTGTGGACCGCAAGGACGACGGCGGCATCGTGGTCTGCGAGGCGCAGAACCAGGCGCTGCCCTCGGGGCACAGCAAGCAGACGCAGTACGTGCTGGACGTGCAGTGTAAGTGCCCGGGCCTGCGCGCCCGCCCCGGTCCCGTCCCCGGCTGAGCGCGTGCCCTGGTCCATCCCGGGCTCAGCGCGCCCCTGGTCCATCCCGGCTGAGTGTGCGCCCCTGGTCCATCCCGGCTGAGCGCGCCCCTGGTCCATCCCGGCTGAGCGCGCCCCTGGGCCATCCCGGCTGAGCGCGCCCCTGGGTCCATCCCGGCTGAGCGCGCCCCTGGGTTCATCCCCGCGTGAGCTCTCTTTCATTCCTCCTGCCGCAGACTCACCCACGGCGCGCATCCACGCCTCTCAAGCTGTGGTCAGGGAGGGAGACACTCTGGTGCTGACGTGCGCTGTCACGGGGAACCCCAGGTGGGACCTGACTCCTGGCTGCCAGGACCGAAACACGCGCGGGTCCTGTAGAAAGAGGCGGTGAAGCCGGACTCCTGAGGAAAGGGGGTGGCGGCGATAGAGTTCTTCCCTCCAGCCTGCTGGCTTTGCGCAAGCTGGCCGCGAGGCAGCCTCGTGCGTGTGTGCGTGTTTGCACGCGTGTGCAGGGTATTTACTCATATGTGTACAGCGCGCTGACTGCACGAGCACCAGCACGCCAGCAGAGGGCGCCTGATCTCACCAGGGATGGTTGTGAGCGCCCTGTGGGTGCGGGGATCGAACCCAGGCCCCGTGCAGAGCAGGGGTGCTCTCCAGCGGGGGCGGGGGTCCGGCTCTGCAGAAGGGAGGTCCGTCCCGCCCGCGCAGGCCCCGGCTCTGACTCACGCCAGGCTTGTTGACAGTCGCCTTCCCCGCGGAGGCGCCCCGAGCGCTGTGGGCTCTCCGCTCCCCCTGTGCGGGCGGGCGCTGAACCGGCGGGCAAGGCCCCGCGGGCACATCCCTCCTGAGACTGGCTTTCCCCACGGCCAGGCCCAGCCAGATCCGCTGGAACCGTGGGAATGAGTCCCTGCCGGAGAGGGCGGAGGCGGCGGGCGAGACGCTCACGCTGCCCGGCCTGGTGTCTGCAGACAACGGCACCTACACCTGCGAGGCGGCGAACAAGCACGGCCACGCGAGGGCGCTCTACGTGCTCGTGGTCTACGGTGAGGAGGGGGCGTGGTAGGCGGGGCGGGCCTGGGGGCGGGGCGGGGTTAGGCGGGCCTGGGGGCGTGGTGAGGAAGGCCTGGGGCGGGGCAGGACGTGGTGTAGTGGGGCGGGGCGTGGGGAGCAGGCCTGGGGCGTGGCGAGGCGGGGCGGGGCCTGGGGGCGTGGCGAGGCGGGGCCGGTCTGAGGGCGTGGCGTGGTGAGGCAGGCCTGGGGCGGGGCGGAGCCTGGGGGCGGGGCGGGCGGGCTACCTCGCGCCAGTGCGCGGCCTGAAAGGAAGCGCCCCGGCTGGCTTGGCCGCTGAACCGAGGGGATGGCTGGTTCGATGCCCGCCCGGGCTTACAGAGCCATTCCTTCGGGAACGGGCGGGGCGGCGGGGCGGCGCGGTGGCGCGGTCCAGCTTGGAGGCTCTCCCCACCGCGCGAACATGGCGGGGACCCCTGAGCGGGGAGGCGCTCGGGAGGCGGAGGCAGGCGGATCAAACAGAAACGGGGGCTCGCGGCCGTCCTCGTCTAAGAGCATCTAACCCTCCCGGGACGCTGCTGCAGCTTTTAAAGATCTGTGTGCAGCCTGCGTGTGCACGGCAGGGGCGCACGGTGGGTGGCCGGGCTGCTGGGCCCCGGACCCGGGCCTCCCAGCCCTCCCTCCAGCCCCGGACAGTCACAGGCAGACCTGGAGACGCCCTGAGCCTTGGCTGGGGGAGCCGGAGTCAACACAAAGGGCTGGGGGCGGCGCGGCCTCGAGTGTGCTCACAGGACGGGGCCAGCAGAGAGGCGGGGGCAGAGGCCGGCCTGGCCCGCGTGCGGCGCGCTGGCGGGCAGGGAGCGAGGCTGTGCGGCCTCGTCTGGCGGCCTGGCTTAGCATGGCGGCCTGGTCCCTCCGGCAGACCCCGGCGCGGTGGTGGAGGCGCAGACCTCGGTTCCCTACGCCATCGTGGGCGGCATCCTGGCGCTGCTGGTGTTCCTGATCATCTGTGTGCTGGTGGGCATGGTCTGGTGCTCCGTCCGGCAGAAGGGTGAGCGGGGCGAGGGCGGGGCCTGGGGCGGGGGCGGGGCCTGAGGGGGTGGGGCGGGGCCTGGGGAGGCCTGAGCCGGCGGGGACAGGGCCTGGGGCAGGGCCTGGGGGGGCCTGAGCCGGCGGGGCGGGGCCTGCGTCGATGGGGCGGAACCTGGGCAGGGGGCGGGACCAGGGGGCGGGGCCGGCTCTGACAGCGTAGACCTCGAGGAGAGGGCGCCCAGGCCGCGGCTCAGCGGGCAGCTGCCCAGCACGCGCGGAGCCGTGGACGACGCTGCACAGGGCCGGGCCTGTCTGCTGGGGGGTGGCGGCAGGAGAACCCGAAGTTCAAAGCCGCTTGTGCCTGAGTTGGAGGGTTGCCGGGAAACTGGACGCCGCGTCCGGGGGCTGCGTGGGGTTGAGGACGCTTCTCTGTGAGGGTTGGAGTCTTCCTAACTCCTCCCTCCCTCCTCCCCGCCGCTCGCCCCGCCGTGCCCTCTGCCTGGGGCATCCTTCCGCCCTCAGGCTCCTACCTGACCCACGAGGCCAGCGGCCTGGACGAGCAGGGAGAGGCCAGAGAAGCCTTCCTCAACGGCAGCGACGGCCACAAGCGGAAAGAAGAGTTCTTCATCTGACCCCACCCACTGCCAGCCGCGGAGCCAGCGGAGACCCGGACCAGAGCCCGACGCCGGCCTCCCCACTCAACAGCTCGGGCCGGGGCGTGGCCGGGGGACGGGCGCCCGGGCCTCTCCGAGGCCGGGGTTCCCAGGACACAGGGGCTGCAAGCCCTCCTCGACCGAGTCCAAGGACGGGTACTAGGGATTTGGGTTGGGGGAAGGCCAGAACCCCAGGCTACAGAACCAGGCCCTGTGGGGAGGGGTCAGATTCTGGGAAGGGTGGGGTGGGCGGGGAAGGGAAACAGATTTCTTTGGGGTCTCGGACCCCGTGCCAGCCATTGTAAGAGTTCCACAGAGCTCTGGGCACCTCTTTGCAAAGCCATGTTTGCACGGTGGGGGGAGGGGCGGGGAGGGCGTGGAATGGGAATTCTGTGTCTTTGTGTGAACACTCTTGAGGGGCAGTGAGGGAGACACCCCAACCCTTATCCAGCGCCCCTCCCCCGGGTTCCTGGGCGGCTCCCCTTCCCTCCATCTTCCCGTCTCTCCTCCAGGCCCCGGGGAGGGGGAAAGGATTTTGGAGGGAATTGTGGTCTCTATGGTTTTATATATAATATATTAAAAAAAATCAAAAATCTGTATGAAAAATATCAGATTGCACCCCTCTCCCCCAGTCCTGGCTTTTGCCCCTTTTTCTTGTTTAAAAAAAAAAAACAAAAAACAGAAGAAAACACATTTTTGTACGGGGCGGGGAAGGGTTGGGAGGGGTTGGCAATCCACTAACCACGATTAAACCGAGGAGAGAAGCGCGAGGGGTGGCTGTGTGTCTGTCCCTCCGTCCACGCTGTCCGTCCACGCTGTCCGTCCACGCTGTACTACTGGGGGCGCCATGGACGCCACTGCAAGGGAAGAAGCGGCCAGACCTCCCTCACGAGGCCACCCCCTTCCGCTCATCCCCAAAACTCCAGACTTGGTTCCTTCAGGCCTCGGGTGCGGATGGAGGAGGGGTGAGGGCCGTGTTGCTTTGTCGTTTCTGCGTTTTGAGACGGCAGCTTACACCTCAGCCCAGGCTGGCCCTGAACTCGCGGTGATGCTTCTGCCTCAGCTTCTGAAAGGCTGGCATATGGGCATGAGGGACCTCAGCCAGCAATTTGCACGTTTTCACGAGCTCTGACTTCACGCCGTCATCACGGCAGCCCCTCCTGTGTTCCCATTCGCACACTCGCATCCTGCCAGCTTCGTGAGCCTGAGAGCCGAGGGTCAGCCTGGGCTGGACCCTGCTGCGGCCCGGCAATGGGCGGGAGGATGCCGGTCAGCTTCACTGAGCTGCGCCGAGACCTCCACCAGTCAACAAAAACAGTGTCCGGCAGCCGGCGGTGAATCAAACAGCCCTGCACCCCACACACACACACACACACAGATACACAGATAAACACACACACACAGAGATACACACACAGAGATACAGACATACACACACACAGATACACTCATGCACATACACTCATTCTCACACAGTACACACACGCGGACACAGGCACACAATCACATGCAGACAGGTGCAAACACACGGACAATCACGCGGAGCTGTTCGGGGTGAACAGGAATCTGAGGTTCTCCTGCTCGGGGCGCTAAGGACTCGGTGAAAGGCCAGTCCTCCGCCCTGAGCAGCTCGGAGGATGGAGCCTGCCGGGAGCGGGCGGCCGGGAGCGGGCGGGCGGCGGGAACGGCTCCGGGCGGCCCTGTGTGCGCAGCAGCGCCAGGCCAGGGCACCGCAGTGAGACCCTGCCCACGCACACGTGCACAGGAGAGCTGGCCACGGTCTCACTTGGCTTAAGGCCCGCGAAGTCCCAGGCACCCTTCACCCCGTTTTCACCCACCATCAAAAGGGGACGTTTAGGCAGGCGCGGGCCTGTGACCCCAGCATCTGGGCGGTGGTAAGCGAACGGAGCTCTGCGAGTTCGAGGCCAGCCTGGGCCTCAGGGTCCAGGACAGCCAGGGCTACACGGAGAAACCCTGTCTTGAGGACCCCAAGCGCCTCATTTATTGCAGCTGTCAGTGTCCCTGTCAGTCTGCAGGGCCGAGAGCGCAGAGCAGGGAGAAGGCCTGAGGCTGTAGGATTACTGTTTGTCCTGCGGGGACCCCCCCCACCCGATAAAGCGGTGGGCGGGGCCAGACGCTGACTGACAGGCAGGTGTGGACACACACCGTCACCCCAGCCCCGGGGAAGCTGAGGGAGAACCCGCTTGGCTCCACGGGAGACAAAACAAGGCCCAACCTTTCGCTTTCTGTGGTGCAACGGGGCCCCACTAGGGAGGTGCAGGCTGTAGTGATAAACGAGGTTCTGTGGAGCACAGCGGGTGCGTGTGCGTGTGCGTGTGCGCGCGTGTGTGTGGCGATGGCTCCGTTTGGTCAGGATAAAGCTCTTTAAAATCACCTCCAGGGCTGGGCTCGCTGTAATTTCAGCACTCACGAGGCAGCGGGCAGGGTCACTCTCTCGGGCCAGGGAGTCAGAGGCTAGCCTGAGCTCCACGACAGCCTGCTGCGAGAAGGAAGAGAGCGAACACTGCGGAGCCGTCCTTCCGCCGGGCCCAGCCGCCTTCGCCCCCTCCGGGGGGCAGGCCCCGCGCGGAGGCCGTTTGCAGGAGCTGCGCCCTCCGCCGAGAGGCTCCCTGGGGTGCAGCTGGCTCGGCCTCCCGTCCCCTCCCGGTTCCCCCAGAGACGGGCCCAGGTCGCTCGCCGCGCAGACGCCACGTGTGAGTGGGAGCCCAGCAAAGTCTCATCCCGGGAGGCGCGGCCGCGAGCCGGCGCCCCGGCCTGCACAGCTAGCTGCGGGACCCCGCTGCGGGGCCGGGCTGCCTGCCATGTACGAGCGCGCCCGCAGTCCCCGCGCGCAGGCGCCGCGCCCGGGCTCCGCCCCGTATGCTAATCAGTGCGCTGGGAAGGCCGGCCCCGCCCGGGGATATGCAAATCGCACCCTCGGGCGCGGGAGGCCGGCCTTTGTCCGCGCTATGCAAATATATGCAGATGAGCGGGACCCGGCCGAGCGCTTCGGCCTCCCCGCCCCGCCCAGGGCGTCCTGCCTGGACGGCGCGGCCGCCCGCCGCCGCGCGCGCTCGGGCCGTGCGTGCCCCCCCCCCCGCGAGCGCCGCAGCCCCGCGCGGCCCGCGGACCCTGCCCCTCGGCCGGCCCGGCCTGGGCCGCGCACGCGCCCGAGCGCCGCCCTCCGCGCAGGCGCAGTGCCCGGGCGAGCCGCCGCCACCGCCGAGCCCGAGCCGGGGCCGCCGGCGCCGGTGAGTGTCCGGGCCTGCGGCTCGCGGGGCGTGCCAGGACGCGGGCTCTGCGGCCCCGCTGCACGACGGGAGCCCGCGGCGTGGGCGCGGAGCCCGCGAGCTACGCGCTGCTCGGGGGCGCGGCTGGGGGCGCGGCTCGGGGCGCGACTCGGCCCCGGGGTGCGGGCGCCGGCGGGCGGGCCCGGGCTCTCCCGCGGGCGCCCTTTCCTCTCCGCCGCACACGCCTTCCGCGGAAGCGGCGGCCCGGGGCGTTTATAGACGTGGCCGCCGGGTCCCGGCGCCGAGGAGACCGTCACGGGCGCGTGGGAGCCTCATTGTTCGCGCTCGGGGTCCGCGCTCGCCCCCGCCGAGCCGAGGGAGGGGTGGTCTCGCCGACCTTGCCGGGACGCGCGCTGCCGTGCGGGACCCCGGGGGTCTGTGGGCGCCGGGGGTCCCGGGGGTGCGCCTGCGGCCCTCCTCGGACCCGCGCGGGGGGCGCTCGGGGCTGTGGGGATGATTCCACCTGACCGTGTCGGAAGGACCTTGCGGTGGTTTTGGAGAGGGTGGTTGTCCCCGAGTAACCCCTAAAGAAGCGCTGGCGACTCCTGCTGCGATGGTCCAGCAGAATGACAGCGCCTCGCGCAGTAGTGCCAACCCCGAGGGGCCTGGGGCAGCAGGAGTCGGTATCCGGGGAAGGGAGAGCGAGTTGGGGTTTAGGGAGCGGTCGTCCGCTTACGGCACGGAACAAGTACTTGCTCGGCGTTGATCTAAGACAGAGACCTGGCCAGTTGACTTCCGCCTCTCTCTGCTAAATGAGGCGAGTTGTCCAGGCCTAGTGTGGAACTCCAGACGTGGCCCCCCGTGTGCCCGGCAGTCATGACTAAGTCTCTGTCCTTAAAAGGCCTGATCCAGGATCTAGGTGTGCTCCCCATCCAGTGACGCCTCCCTCTCCTGCCTCAGCTGCCTCCCCCAGCGGCGAGCTTGACATCTGTGCTCGGAACTGAGAGTGCTTTCCACCTCAGCGGCCCGGTGCTTCTCAGGAGGTTGAACCTCCGGCTCATGTCTGTAGTCCCAGCTCCACGAAGCCGGAGCTGGAGGACCGCAAGTTCAAGGCCAGCCTGGACGGCGCAGCAGGTGTCTGTGGAGCCCTGCAGGGCCCCTCCAGTGCTCTAGGAGAAGAGATGTGTGCACTGGAGGAGAGGGATTATTGGGGCTGAGGCAGCATACAGAAGAGGTTTCTAGATCGACGGGCTACAGAGCCCAGGCCCACAGAGAGGAAGGAGAAAGGTCCAGATGGCAGCTGTAGGGCGTCCCAGGTCCCGCCCCCTCCAGCTATAAACGCCCACACCCCCACCCCAGGTTTGGAGTGGCCGGAGGGGTGGGCAGGAGAATAGTCATCCACAATCCTGGGAGTTCCCCGAATCTGGCTTGTTTGGTTTTGGTTTTTTTGAGACAGGGTCTCGCATAGCCCAGACTGGCCTCAAACTTTGTATAGCCCATTGTGACCTTAAACTGCACGTTTCTGCCACCCTGGGGGCCGGGCTGCAGGCGTGGACGCCGTGTGTGTGTGTGTGTGTGTGTGTGTGTGTGTGTGCGTGTGCGTGTGTGCGCGTGCGCCTACCGAGATTCAAAGCTTTGAATCCTTGGTCAGCTCCAGTCTGTGAGGTGACCTGTGGTCTTGGCCAAAGCTCCCCTGCAGGCCCCTACTATTCCTTTCTTCCTCTTGGGCTTCAGGGGAGCTCCTGCTCCTGTGTGGTTCCCAGTGCACCAGTCAAGGCCTGGAACAGGCTTTCCAGAGAAAGAAACAGCCAAAAGAAGTTGGGTCCCGTTGAAGCTATAGCCAGAAAATGACAGAATTGGGGTTCAAACCAAGGCTAAGCTGACTTTCAAAAATTAGTGCCGTTGGTGCCTGAAACACACCAGTCATGGTGGGGCACCGGCAGTCCTGGCCCTGGGGAGGAGCAGGAGGACCTGGAACTCAGGGTCGTTTGAGGCTGCTTAGTCAACCTGAGGCCAGGCTGAGACACGCGAGGCCTCATTTCAAACAAGCAAAATCCGAAGGGTATCGGTGGAGCTCAGTTGGCGGAGGGCTTGCCTGGCACGAACTTGCCCAGCACGTGGGAGGCAGATCCCGAACCATCAAAATTCAAGGTCAGCCTAGGGGCCTGGAGACCCTGTCTTGTAAAAAGAAAATACCTTTGAAACACTGGCAGGCTAGTCCCAGCTGCCCCACGTTCTCTGTCCCTAATCGTCAAGGACCTGAGACCCTCTGTCCTCCGCCCTCCCTCGCTCAGCCCCGGCTCTCCCTACTTCAGCAGCTGCAGCGTTTGAATGCCTCTCCTCTCGCAGCTATGATGGGTGCCCTACAGTGCCCACCTTTTACCTGGATGTCCTCTCCTGCCTCACTGAGTGAGAACCCAGACATGCTCAGACACAGAAGGCAAGGCCTCCCGGGGGGGGGGGGGCAGGTCTGCAGAGGCGAGGGTCCGGGACGGAGCGGAGGCCCTCCCCGCCTCGCCCCCGGCACCGAGCTCACAGTGGTCTTGGGATGGGACAAGGGCTATGTAAAAATTTATTGAGTCACCACAGGCCTTTGCTTTCCCCGTCCAGCCTCTACCTGCAATACCCTGTGTTCGAAGAGCTTGCGGCTGGAGCTGTGACCCGGGGAGAGCTGGCCGGGGAGGGACCCTGCCCAGTTGCTGCTCTGCTCCTGTCTCTTGTCCCCTCCCCCGGCCATGACAGAGACCCGTGAGCCTGCGGAGACTGGAGGCTACGCCAGCTTGGAGGAAGATGAGGAAAACCTTTCCCCAGGTGAGGTGGCCTTGGAAGCAGCGGTGCTGACAAAGCTGTTGTCCGGGGCGTGGGTCTCCTTGGGAAGCTGTGACGAGAAGTGGGCCCTTGTCCTGCTGGCTTTCTTCAGACTGGGGCTCCTGGTCCCGGTGGAGCGCGGAGGCGGAGGGGCTGCAGCCTGGGGGGGCTCTGGGTCCTGGCTGGAGCCCCGGGGCTGTCTGAGGGCCCTCTCCCTGCTGCGGGCTCCGGAGTGGCCCTCGTCGCTCATGCTTTCCGAGCAGCCACGGTGCTCCTCGCCGGGGATTCTGGACCGGCTCCGTGTTCTCTTCCTGGGGGTGTTTCTGGAGCGGCTGCGGGCTGCGGGCACGCTGGGGCTCCTGGACTGGCTGTGCCCGCCCTGGCTGCCGACCATTCTGGACCGGGAGCGCCTGGCAGCCTTCTTCCTGGCGCCCGCCGGCTGGCTGAGCTCCCTCTCCCGGGTGTTGCCGGACCATCCGCGGCCCCTGCTCTCACTGGAGCTCCGGGACCACATTCCGCCCCTTTCCCTTCGCGAGGTTGACCTTGGGTTGTGGCCCTGTCCCTGGCTGTGCGGGGAGGACTTGCTCTGCCTCATGTGGGTGGGCGTGGCCCGCCGAGTGCGGCTCCGCGCCCTGCTGCGGTTTCTCTTCCAGCTGTAACTCCTCACCTGGCTCTGGGCCCTCTTGTAACTGTGGCTTCTTGACCTCCGGGGCGTCCTGGAGCGGCTGTGACCTCGGGTCCTGCTGGGTGTCCTGGAGCGGCTGAGGCTCTTGGCCATGCCCAGCATGTTCTCCAGCGTGGACGGGGCGATGGTCACCTGGCTGTAGCTCCTGGCCCTCCTGGACGACGTAGAGTTGCCAGAGGCCGGGAAGGCCGTGCGGCCTGGGCTGTGGCTCTTGGCCCTGCTGGAGGTTGCAGGGGGCCTAGAGCTGCTCGCAGGGTCCAAGGCTTCGGGCAGGCTGGGCTGGGGCTGGCTGCCGCCCCTCTCCTGGGTGCCGGCTCTAGGCCGGCTGTGACTCTTGCCTCGGCTTTGTTTGCGGTAGGAAGTAGGGGTCCTCGCCTTCTTGGCCACACCGGGTTTGGCGGAGTGGGTTCTCTTCCTGCTGGAAGTGCTGGTCCTGTCGGGGGATGTCTTGAAGCCCTGGCTTCCCCTCCTGCCTGGGGTGCGCCCCCGGCTGCGCGTGCGTCTCTCTTGGTGCTGCCCCACGGTTCCAGCCTTGCCGCCTTTCCTGCCCTTGCTGCCCTTCCTGGCCCTGCTGCCGGCGCTCAGCTGGCTGGGCGTCCTTGTCTTGCTGCGCCCCTGGGACCTGCTGCTGGAGTGGGCTGAAGAGCCTGTCTTGGTGCCTGATGACCTGGTGGACTTGGAGCTGCTGGGGCTCATGACCAAGTTAGGGGACTTGGGGTTCCCTGCGGAATTGTTGGGCACGGCTGCTTTGGTGGGCTTCAGGGAAGCCGCCAGTGTGGGGGCCTTGGGAGCCGTGGTGGGCACGGGGGGCCCAGTGGGTGCCGGAGCCATGCTGGGCTTGGAGGATCTCTTTGATGGAGAATGCATGGCGGGTGCAAAGGGGCTGGAGCACCTGGAAGTCATGGGGAACATGCCAGGTTTGGTAGCCGAGGACAACAGCCAGGAGGCCCGTCACAAGCAGCCCCGTGAAGTCATAGTGGGGCTGAGGCCCCTGGAGTGTGAGGTCAGAGGTGAGAGACGGTGGAGCCTTGGCCCAAGGCTGGATGGAGCCTGTGAGCAAACGGAATCTCATCCACTCAGGGTCAGCAGGGCTGAGTGAGCCGGCTGGAGCTCAGTTTACCAAGGGCCGCTTTGAGGGGTCTTCAGGTGACCTCATAGCTGGGCTGGGCAGAGGAGAGGCGGCCCCGACAGAGACACTGACAACCTTGAGGGCCAAGGAGGTGGAGACAGTGACACCGAGCTGGGCCTCACAAAGGGGTCGGAGCTGCCTGGCACAGCAGAGAAGGGTCCTCCCGGGAGGAGCAGAAGGCGAGGCCTGGGGGAGGGGCCTCAGAGCCTGGGCTCACCATCCCGTAGGACCTGCTTCCTGTGCTAGACTGAGGTGGGAACCCCGAGATCAGGTCTGCCCTTGAGTTCCTGGGCCAATGAGGGAGACACAGCCTCAGGACAGTGACGGGGCAGCAGTTCCCGGGGCCAGCAGGTGGTGGCTGTGCTGTGTCCTGAGGCCTGAGTAGGAAGGGCCAAGCGGACATAGTGTAGGCCCCCTGCAGAGACCTCTAGGCCTCGGGTGCATCTAGAAGGTGAGAGGGCAGCAGAATGAGTGGGGAAGTGAAGCCTTCCTGAGTCACAGTGAACGCTCGGGGCCTGCTCGGGGTTTGCGGAGGGACGTGGAGCTCAGAGTGAAGGGTGGTAGACGAGATGACCGCCTGCGTAGGACGCAGAGGTCCCTGGTGGCTCGTCCAAGAGCGAGCCTCCCCCGGAGCCGAGCGGGAAAGCGGGGCAGAGTCTACCAGAGGGCGTGTGAGAAGCCGGTGCACAGCCCTGCCAGCTCTGTCCATCCCAGACACTGAGCGAGCAGTGCGTCCGAGGGCCCCCACACAGACTCCCACCTCTCTCAGAGACAAGAGGAAGCATGAGCACAAGTAACTTGTGTAGCTGGTTGGAGGCAAGAGAAACTGAGGCAGGTGAGGGCAGGGCTGCAGAGGGCAGGGTGTTAGTGAGCAGAGCCCCGAGACAGGACTGGAGCTGGGTGTGCAGAGGGCGCCAAGGCCTCAGGGCAGCACACGCTGCCTGGTGAGGACGGCTGCGAGGCCGGAGGGCCCCTGAGCCCTGCCGCCAGGCACAGCGGGGGCAGAGGGGCGGGGGCGAGGCTCTGAGGGAGCGCCTCCTTCCAGCTGGCCCTTTCCAGTGTGGCCAGCTCCGCATGTCTGGTCTGCAGCACTCAGCCTTTTCCCGATTAAAGCTTTGTTCTGGTTTAGTCATCGATTTGCTGAGAGTGGACACGCCCTCATGGACCAGGATGGAGGTCTCAGAACAGCAATTGGAGTTGTTCTTCTCTCCTGCCGTGGGGGTCTGGGAGAGACAGGCCTAACAGTAAACACCTTTACACGGAGCCATCTTGCCACTGTCAGATTTTTAAGCCCAAACTTGTCTGTCTGTTCTTTAGGCCCTGAAATGTGTCTGAGCATCTGGGTTGACTTCTGTATTGCCGTGAATACTGACTACACTCCCAGGGACTAGAGGCCGAGGCACACATACGGAGTTGTTTGTTTGTTTGTGTTGTTGGGACAGGGTTTCTCTGTGTGGCCCTGGCTGTCCGCCTGCCTCAGCCCCCTCAGTGCTGGGATCACAGGCACGAGCCAGCTGAAATCCATACATAAGTATGCACATACATACACACACACGTGTGTACACACACACAGGTCTGTCTTCTAAAAACAAGAAAGAAAAACCACATGGTGGTGCCGGCCTGTGACCCGGCTTTTGGGAGGGCAAGGCAGGAAGATGGGCAGGGCTCCAGGCTACCTGAGAGCCTGTCTCTAAGAGGAGGAGGCTGGGGAGATAGATTAGCAGGGAAATGCCCTCCTCGGAAGCGTGAGGGCCGAGTTTGGTCCCCAGCACCAAGCAAAGGCCCAGTGCGGTCTCTGCATGAAGGCACAGACAGGAGCCTCGGGGCCCCAAGCTAGTCAGGCGGTGCCCTGGCGGTCTAAAGAGTAGGTGGCTGTGGTGGTAGGAAGGCACCGGCCTCCGCACACAGACCCGCGTCCGCGCTCTCCCTTGCCGCTCAGCCGTCCTGACGCGTCTCCAGCGATGGTGGTGCAGGCAGGCCTTGCCGTGTTTGGCTGGCTGCCGGCCGTGCGGGCCTCGGCTTCCACGCCGGCCCAGTGCCGCTGCGTGAGCGCGTGCGTGCTGGCTTTGCTGCCCACGCCCCGGCGCCCTCTGTGTCTCCTCTCTCCAGCTGGCCCGGCGCTTGCAGCGACGCCTGCCTCAGCCGCCTTGAGTGCCGGCACCCTTGCCACCCAGTCCCCGGACACCTGGACCCCTGGACCCCCGCCCCGCGTGCCGAGCTGCCCAGGGCGAGCTGGCACGGGGCGCTGGCGCAGCGCTGATGCCGCGTCTCTCCCACCAACAGGCCCGGAGCATTCTTCTGACTCTGAGTACACTCTTTCAGAGCCGGACTCTGAGGAGGAGGAGGAGGAGACCACCGACGACCCCGAGTACGACCCCGGCTATAAGGTGAAGCAGCGCCTCGGCGGGGGCAGGGGAGGCCCGTCCCGCCGGGCGCCCCGAGCGGCGCAGCCCGCGGCCGCCCAGCCCTGCCAGCTCTGCGGCCGCCCGCCGCTGGGGGAGGCCCCGCCGGGGACCCCGGCCTGCCGACTCTGCTGCCCCGCCGCGGCCGCGCACGAGGCCCCGGGCCCCGAAGGCAGGGCCGCCGGGGAGGAAGAGGAGGAGGCGACTCGCCCGGGGGAGAGCCGGGCCGCGGGGCAGGGCGGGGAGGACGAGGAGGACGAGGAGGACGAGGGGGGCAGCTACCACTGCACGGAGTGCGAGCACTGCTTCGACAGCCTCAGCGAGCTGCACGGCCACTTCATGCTGCACGCGCGGGGCGAGGTGTAGGCGGGGCCGGGCGGGGCGGCGGGGCCGCGGGGGCGGGTTGGGGGGCAGCGGGCCGAGGAGGCCGCAGGAGGCCGGGTGTCCGCCCTTGTCGCCGCAGTAGATGTGTGAAGGCAGAATAAAAGCCAGATTCTGTGGGCCGGCCCAGCCTGTGTTTGTGTGTGTGTGTGTGTGTGTGTGAGCGAGGTCAGCGTGGTTGTGTGTGTGTGTGAGCGTGTGAGCGAGGTCAGCGTGGTTGTGTGTGTGTGTGAGCGTGTGAGCGAGGTCAGCGTGGTTGGCTCCGGCATCCCTCCGCTTCCGCTCGCCGCGGGCTGGGGTCACCGGCAGGCACCACCCTGGCTTGATGTGGTGCTGGGGGTTGAACCAGGGCTTTGAGCGGGTGAGGCAAACCCTCCTGGCCTTTCGGTTGGGCTTAGCTTTTCTCCGAGACCAGGGTTTGCCGGCTTTGACTTGGCTTTGTGCCCAGCCCCAGAATCACAGGCGCAGAGCCACCGTGTTTAGTTCTGGGCTTGAGGCCGCGCCTACACCCGCCCACGTTCGCGCCGGGTGCCCTGCTGGCTCTGGCTGGTAGAGCCGGCCAGAGGCGCAGGCCACGCCCCACCGAGCCTGTCTGCACAGCCTGCTGAGGGTCGCAGCGACTGCAGGAGGCCCAGGAAGGCCTAGCCGGCCACACCCCGCGGGGCAAAGGTGGTCCGCGGGCCGTGTCACGTCCCGCACACGTCACCCGCAAAGACCGAGAGCGAGGCAGCAGGCCCCTCTGCGGGTCCAGTGCCTGGCCGGGGTTTCTCCGTGGTGTGGTCCTGGCCGCCTTTTCCCCTGCTGCCGCTGCCCTTGCTTTGCATGACCTCAAGAACTGGCTGCTCTGGCGCAGGTTTGAGTGTCTCCCTTGTGCTGCAGTAAATGCACCATTAAAAAGACTCATGTGAGTGTGGTGCCCAAGGGGGCCACAAGAGGGCGTCAGCTTCCCCGGAACTGGGCTTTGACCCTGTCCTGAGCCAGCGTCTGGTCGCGGTTGCTAGATGCCCGAGCTTGGGTCCTCTTCAGCAGTGAGTCACCGCTCCAGATCCCTGCCCTTCATGACACCTTCCTCTTCATAGAGCGGACACTGAAGACAGGAAAGTAAGATGCCACGTGTGTCGGAGGAAGGTGTCTCAGCCTGTTCTCTTGCTGTGAAGTGCACCATGACCAAGGGAACTCTTGCAGAAGGAAGCATTTCACCGGGCTGGCCTTCAGAGACCTGGTGCGTTGTCCTGGCAGGCAGGCATGGCCAGGCATGGCCAGGCACGGTGCTGGAGACGCCGCTGAGAGCTAAGAGAGACAGACAGACAGACAGACAGGAGAAAGAGACAGGCTCTGGGCTTGGCATGAGGTTTGGAACCGTCAAAGTCCAGCCCCACTGACACACTTCCTCCAACAAGGCCACACCTCCTAATCCTTCTAATCCTTTCAAGTAGTGCTGCTCTGTGGTGACCAAGCATTCCAATGCTTGAGCCTGTGGGGCCACCGCAAAGGGACTAATCCTAATAATCCTGCCTGGGTGGAGGAGGCGGCCGTGTGCAGGAGTGAACTGTTTGCCAGGCTGGGCGAGACAGGAGCGCACCTGGTGGGGATGAGAGGCCAGATTGGCTGCTGAGCACAGGGCACCTCAGGGCCATGCATCACCGCCTTCTGGAAACGTGGCTGTTCTGATGGCGCGTGTGGTGATCCAGGCTCGGCATCCGGCACTCTGAAGGGTGGGACAGGTTATTGAGAGAGTCCAAGGCTGTAAGAGAGTAGTGCCCCTTTCCGAACACACACACACATGAAAAACGAACCCGCCTCCTGCTTTTGAGAGAGGAAATACTAATTCGCAGAAGCCTGGCACCAACGCTGCTTTGAAAATAGAAGGCTGATTATGATAGCTACCATTCACCAAGCTCCTACCGCTGCCAAGCCCAGCTCTGAGGGCTTTACACGCGTGAGCTCATAGCAGCTTGGCAGCGAGGAGCTTCTGGGAAGAGGACCCTGCTTACCAGAGCAGCATCTGGGGGGGCCCGGGTTCACAGCGGGCGGGCTCGCGCACATGTGAGGGTGGGGTGCTGGCTCACGGAGCTGACCTCTGCGGGGCACACCCTGCCCAGCGGAATGCAGCGCCGAGCGGGGGGACAGACGCACGGGGCTTCTCCTTGTTCTGAGACAAGGTCTCAGGGGCCCGCTCTCCCCACAGCGCTGCCCATTTTCCTGCCTTCACCTGTTTAAGGCTCTGGGTGGGCCCAGCCTCCGGCGTGCCGGGCTCCCAGCAGCCACAGCCCTGGGCTGTGTCCAGGTGGGAGACAGGAAGCGTGTTTTTAGCCAGGATGGTGACACACTCCTGTGACCCCAGCCATTCTGGAGGCTGGGGCAGGAGTTTAAGGCCAGCTTGGGCTACAGAGGGAGTGTGGGGACAGAGGCACACAGTGAGAACGATCTACTGGCTGAGCGTGTCTGCGGAGGAGGCAGGAGGATGCCTGTTGAGAGCAGGGTGCTGATGGGACCAGGGGGCACGGCAGCTTTCAGCACCGGAGCTTGAACCCATGGGCCCAGGCACAAGTGGGCGAGTTCCCTACCTCTGAGCTGTAGCTCTAGTACCCAAAAGCTGGTACATTTTTTTCTTTTTGTTGATTTGTGTTGTTTTGATTTGATTTTTGAGGCAGGCTTTCTCTGTGTAGCCCTGGCTGTCCTGGAACTCTCTGTAGACCAGGCTGGCCTGGAACTCGCAGAGATCCTCTTGCCTCTGCCTCCCGAGTGCTGGGATCACAGGAGTGTGTCACCGCACCCGGATTCTTTTTGACACGGTCTCTTGGCCCACGCTGGCCTCGAGCACACTGTACTGCCATCTGGAGCTGCTGGTGTCCTCCCCCTGCCACCTCAGTGCTGCGATCACGTCCTGACAGCCCGCATGCGCGCACGCACACGCCAGTGCCCCGCGTGGAGTTCTCTGCGGAGCTGGGAACTGAACCCGGAGCTGGCTCCTGATGGGCATCTTGCCGGCTGAGCATCGGCAGCCCGTTGGGGGCATCTGACTGCTGCAGCGGGGTGGAGAGGGCAGCCGGTAAGAGGCGGGGCACCCGTTCTCACCGCAGAGCTGGCGGGCGCCCTCCGCACTTGCGCTGCAGAGGAAATACCACAAGGCAGAGATGTGTGGCTTCTCTTAAAGTGGTGGGCGTGGAGGCAGAGGCAGGCGGGCCGAGTTCAGGGCCAGCCTGGTCTACAGCGTGAGTTCCAGGACAGCCAGGGCCACACAGGGAAGCCCTGTCCTCACCCGTCCCGGAAACGGCCTCCCACAGCTTCTCCGGGCTGCTGCGCTCGCTGTGGCCGTCAGTGCATTTCCTCACGCTGACCCCAGATAAAATCACCCGCTCCTTCCTAACCGTGGGTCTGCTACTACTCGTGAGGTCTGTTTTCAGACGGCCGTAGGTGACCCCCCCCTTGATGGCCTCTGGCCCCCCACTGCCACTCTGGAGGCCCACCGCTCAGTGTTGTCCCTGAGACCACAGTGCACATAGGGCTGGTCACGGGGCGGCGTGTCCCAGTGTGACCCGTAGCCTCACGCCCTGAGACCTCGCTCCAGGCAGCAGAGAGCCCTGAGTGGCCCTTGTGCCCAGGAGTTGGTCAGGAACCTCAGGTGGGCGTTCTGAATGACTAGACCCTCGGGATGCTCACAGTTCAAACTTGGAACAGAGATGTGGGGGGAGGGGTGTTGGTCAAACAGGCCTGTGTCACCATCTACTCCAGAGGCTGAGGCAGGAGGACCCCAAGTTTAAGGGCAAATCACAGCTCAGTGGTTGAAAGCACTGTTGCAGAAGCGCTGGGTTTGGTTACTGGAACCCGAGTCATAGCTCACAAGTGCTTGTGACTCAGAGAGGTAGTGCTCCCCACCAGCCTCCCCATGGGCAAGCATGTGGCTACATGTGAGAGCAAAGTCTCCAAGCTATAGAAATGCTTAACAGTTCAGCTGCTCCTCCAGAGGTCCTGAGCTCAATCCCCAGCACCCAATGGGGCCTCACATTCTCTATAATGGTATCTCGTGCCCACTTAGGGGGTTCAGACATACATGCAATCAAAGAACCCATCAGATGGATGGATGGATGGAAAAGAACAGGGAGAAATCCCCTATACATAAAATCCAAAAAAATGTTTTAGAAAGTAAAAACGGGTGATGAGTGCTTCTCCTGCATCCTAAGTGTAGAGCCCCTGCCTGGAATCCCCCAGTGAGGGGCTGGGGTGTGCTTAGTGGTAGAGCCCCTGCCTAGAATCCCCCAGTGAGGGGCTGGGGTGTGCTTAGTGGTAGAGTACTTGCCCTCACAAAACTAGGGTTCTGGTCTGTTAGAATAGCCAAAACAAAGACAAAAAAGAAACTCAGAATCCTGTATTTCAAGAATTGTGCAGTGATAGTGTTAGCACACACCTTTTATCCCAACACTTGAGAGGCAGGGGCAGGAGGATTTCTATGAGTTTGAGGTGAGCCTGGTCACAGAGCGAGTTCCAGGACAGCCAGGGCTGCACAGTGAGACCCTGTCTTGGAAAACGAAAACCAAGCAAAGCTCTTGCTCGGCAGGGTGACGGATGCGGGAGTTCGGGGTGGGGTAGGGACAAGCCCCTGGCAGCTACTCTCCCACCTGGAGGCCGCACAGTGGCTCCTGCGCTCACAACACAGGAAGTGCTGGGGTGGGAATGCTGCTGGACAGGCGGTCTGCGCAGTCCGTGGCCGCGGTGGCCACCTTACCATCCTCAGCCCTCTGTCACGGCCACTCCGGCAGCCTCTTGTCCCTCTCCTGTGCTGTCCTCAGCTCAGCTCAGGCCTGGAGGGAGCCTGCCAGAGTTCACAGGAAGCCGCAGCGTTGCGGAGCCACAGGCTGGGCTCCAGCTAGAGCCCGGAGTCAACCAGGAAGGTCCTCCACAGTGTCTCGCTGGGCTGAGGCAGTGAGCATTGGAGGCCCGGCATCTTTTATCCCCAGAGGCTTGAATTCAAGTGTAAGGAGAATCCCCTGGAAAGAGGCAAGTACAGGCCCTGAGCAGTCCTGCAGAGAAACGAGCGGAGGGGCAAAGCTGGGGAAGTCCCTCCGCTGAGCAGGCTGGGACTTCTCATGGAGGGGGCAAGAGTTGAGCCCTGAGCAGCAGTGAGGCCTCTACAGAGGTAACAAGTGCAGAGGCCCAGGCTGGCTCCAGCCTGGCCTTTGGGGCTAGAAAACGCTGCACAGCCAGAGGGACTTGGTCCTCAGTAGTAAGTTTTCAGATGCCACTGGTGGGTGCCAGGGAAGCCACAGGTGGACCGTAGCAGAGACTGGGACGTGGGTATGGTAGGAGGGTGAGGCCTCTTGCCTTCAGGTGGCTGTGTATCCTACCTGGGCTGTAGACAGAAGCCTGGAGATCGCCATCACCACCCTTGGGAACCTTGGCGTTGGGGGGTGGGAGGTGAGGCTTGTATTCCTCGGGGCCTCTTCTAGTCCCCGCCCAGCTCCCACATGGCTGACAGAGACGTTAGACTCATTCAGTAGGTGCCGCAGCTCTGCGGCTGGCAGTTATCTGCTCCAGCCCGGTTCTGCTGGTCCGGCTGCCTCCCAGCCTCGGCCCCTTCACGTGCCGTCTGTCTTACCTTGGCCTCCTGTAGCTCTGTCCTGGTGAGCTCCTGCTCATCCTCCTCATGGCCTCTTTTCTCGATCCTCTCTCCTCCTGGCTCTCCTGGGATTGGAAGTCCAGCCTTCCTATTTCCTCTGCCCAGTCATTGGCGATCCAGCTTCGTTATACATGGGAATGTCAGTGCCCACAGCTGGCCTGCAGCCCGATCTCCAGGCACAGAAATCGGCCTCTGAGCACTCAGTGCACAAAACATCCTCCAACAAACACCAGAGGCAGAGGTGGGGCTTTACCAGGTGCCAGAGGGAAGCTCTCACTTCTGTGAAGTGGTGGCTGAGGAGAGCGCACACCCGTCCCCATTCATCATCCCCCGGGCAGCACACCAGCTTAACCTGGCTCACTGTGCATGCCAGCCCGAGGTGGCACTCGGCTGTCCCGACTCAAGGTCTGAGAAGAAACCAGCCGCTGGACACGGGCCTGCCAGCTCCTGACTGTAAAAGGAGAGTGATGGAGGTCCCAAGGTCTCTGACTGTAAAAGGAGAGTGATGGAGGTCCCAAGGTCTCTGACTGTAAAAGGAGAGTGATGGAGGTCCCAAGGTCTCCGAGGCGGCTTCTCAGTTTTGTTGCCATGAAGGCGGCCACACAGATGGCATCCAGGTGGGTTCCAGAACTTTACCTGCAAAACCAAGCAGCAAGCCGGAGCTAGCCATGGTGTGTACAGCCCTGTCTTTTGCTGTGAGTTCTGTGAGGGACAGGGACCTAAGTAGCAGTGGCTTATTAAGACCGAGTTTCCATTTCTCTGTTCCACAGTAACAGTGCTCCATGAGTGTAACAGGGGCCGGGCTCCTACTGTCTTGTTGCTTTGCCATTTTTTTTAAAAGATTTATTATGTATACACAAGATCTTATTATACACCAGATCTCCTCATAGGTCACTGTGAGCCACCGTGTGGTTGCTTAGAATTGAACTCCGGACCTTTAGGGAGAACAGCCAGTGCTCTTAACCTCTGAGCCATCTCTGCAGCCCCTTATTCTGCCACTCTTTTTGTTTTCCAGACAGGGTTTCTCTGTGTAGTCCTGGCTGTCCTGGATCTCACTTTGTAGACCAGGCTGGCCTGGAGCTCAGAGATCCCCCTGCCTCTGCCTCTCAAGGGCTGGGATTACAGGTTGTGCCACCACCACCTGGCTGCTCTGCCAGTGTGTGTTGCTTTTGTCTTCGTGTTGAAGACTGCTGGGTACCCATGTCACATTCCACCTGGGAAGAAGAGGAAAGGTAGGTCTTTCACAGACTTGGGCACTCTACCCAGGAATTCAGTCAGAACCGGTCACAGGCCACAACTAGCTCAAGAGAGTCTGGGAAATGTGGGTTTTGTTTGCCTCTTTAACATTTGAGAGACAGGAATTTCTATCACAACCACGTCATCTGTGGGCTTCTAAGCTATACCTCAGGGGGTAACACAGGCTTGGTGGGGCTCGTCCTCAGGGCAAGGGTGACGCTCTTGCTCTGCCTGTAATGGCAGTGTAAGCCCTTTGCTGGGTCTGGAAGGAGGGCCAGAAACAGGATCTCCACAGGCGCCAGCAGTGTCGGCCAGAAGGCATCTCTGCTTGATTCCAGACTAGTTCTTCGGGCGCCCTGCCCCGCCCTCCCCTCGCCCGGTGTTCTGGCAGCTCCCACTCAAAAGCCAGCTCATTTGTGCTTACAAAAATATCCCTCACTAGAATGGTTCGCAGAATTAGCTAAACGGTGTAAGTTAACTGGCAGTGGGTAGCACCTCGCGGTACCATTGCCCGAGTCAGGGAAGGCTGGCAGAGCTGGCACAGACGGGTGAAAGCTGCATCCCCACCCCCACTCCCGGTGCCTCGGAGCCCAGCTCAGTGCCGTGTCTACCTCCCCAGAGGCCCAAATCAGGTCTGGAACTCCCCCAGCGGCCCGGCAGCGCCTCCCTGCCCCACTCAGGCACAGAGCCAGGGCAATTTCCTCCTGCAGGCCCTGGCATCCATCTGGGAAAAATTAAAGGTGATTACAGAATCTGAAGCTATTTAACAGAGAATGAGGGAGATAGGAGTAATTTCTCCTTCTCGCTTTCTCAACGCATCTGCTTATCCGGCGTCCCTGCTTCTGAAAAGGCCAGCGTTGTCCAGAAACTGCAGGTGTGATTTGCCTTTTGCCTTCCCGGCAGGGTAGTGAAGTCCCTCCGGAGACCTGCGCCCCAAGCACTGGGTGGGTCCCCCAACTGTGGCCCCCGTCACTCACAGACCCCTCAGCGTGCCCAGGAGCCCTGCTTGAACACAGCAGGCAAAGGGCCCGCGGTGGGCTCACGCACGTGCTGCTGCCTTGGAGAAGCGGCCTGGGTGGTGGGGGACAGAAGGAGGCCGCAGAGTGAGGAGGACGGCTGGGCCAGGAGCCGCAGCGTGCAGCCTCTTGGTAGCAGGAGAGATGTGGGGGACAGGCCAGGGGGACTCTCCAAGACGTGATCGCCAGTTGCTGCCTGTGTAGGCCTGCCTTGTGAGCAGACTGAAGAGCGCGGCCAGTGTTGGACCCCAAAGGCTGCCTGTCTGACAGTGCCATGTGGTCACGACACGTGGGGCAGTGTTTCCTAGACCAAGTGGGGTCCGGGCCGCCACCGTTGTAACGCTGGAAGCCGGCAATCACTGTTCCCGACACGTGGGCGCTGGCACTGCTAGGCCCCTGGGGAACAGACACAACTTCGGGGAACATCCGCGGTGGCAAAGCTGGAGACAGACAAGAATGAATGTTGCCGGAGCCACGGCGTGCCTGGAAAACCTCGGCTTCATCGCAGCCCGCCCCCTCCGGGGCAGAGGATTTTTTCTCCTTTTGATACCCGGTCTCTGTGTAGCCCTGGCTGTCCTGGACTCCCTTTGTAGACCAGCTGGCCTGGAGCCCACAGAGAGCCTCCTGCTTCTCCCTGCCGGGACTGAAGGTGTGCGCCACCAGGGCACACGGTGAAAGCTAGGAAAGAGGCGGACAAAGCCCTGGGGACTCATTCCAGGGAGTGACAGTCCCGGCCTCGATGTCACGCCCACACCCCACGCCTCCCCGCAGCCCTCATCCCGCGGACTGGCTGGGTCCCGACACTCGAGGCCCGCGGTTAGGGTCGCAGCGGGCACTGTCAGCGGGGAGGGCCGACACCCACTGAAGTCGGAAGACGCGCGCACGGGAAGAGCTTCAGCCGCCCCGTAAGAGAGGCCCCTCGGGCTCGTGGCGTCTCCGCCAGGCCCAGGGTTGCAGCACCAGCGCGGCGCCACCACAGCACGCCCGCAGGTCCACCGAGGAGAGGTCCTTCCCGGTCCGGGGTGCGTGATGATGACGTGAGCCGTGCGCTCCGAACAGCGCCCGGATTACTGCTCTGGCGCGCCGCTTCCTGGTCCATTCACCGTTCAGCCTCACTGCGCAGGCGCGCTGCTTCCTGATCAATTCACCGTACAGCCACACTGCGCAGGCGCGCCGCTCCCGTCCTCCGCCACAGCGCGGTGCCGGGGCTGGCTGCGCAGGCGCACTGGCTACCGCTCCGGGGCCGACGCCCCCCCCCGTGCGGCCTTCTGCGCACGCGCAGGGCTGCGGCGTCCCCAGGCCGGAACAGCCCTCCCTAGGGAGGAGCGCCGTCACGGCCGAGCCACCCGCAGGCGTCGGGACGCTGCTGCCCCCGCCGCCTCTGTCAGCTGGCCCCAAGGGGCGGGGCCCGCGCGCGGCTGACCCGAGGCCGTCCCCGCTCCGCCGCCCTCCGCCAGGTCAGTGATCGGGATCGGGGACGGGGAGGGGCGGCCGCCGAGAGTGACCGCCGGATGCGTTCGCGCGGAGGACGGGCGGGCGCCTGGTCGCAGGGCCCGGGCCGCGGGCGCCGGGGTTCTGGGCGCTACCGGGGGACGCCGGGGAGAGGCTCGCGGGTCGGGGCCGCGCTCGGCGGGGCCGCGGCCGGGGAGAGGGCGCGGGGGGCGGAGGCAGGCCCCTCCGAGAGCCCGCGCGCCGCCTGACCCCGGCCTTTCCCCGCCCTGGCTTTCCAGCCATGCCTCTGCCGCCGGGCGACGTGACGGCCTTGTTCCTGGGGCCCCCGGGCTCGGGGAAGTCGGCGCTCATCGCCGCGCTGTGCGACAAGAATGTGGACACGGTGGACATCCCCGACGGGCGCACGGACGCCGCGGGCCCCAGCCTGAGAGCGGCGGCCCCGGGCCTCTTCCTGGGTGAGCTGAGCTGCCCGCCCGCGATCCCCGGGCCCTGGGCGGCGGAGGCCAACCTGCTGGTGTTGGTGCTGGCGGGGTCTGAGGGCGCCGGGGAGCCCCTGGCGCCAGCCCTGGGCGAGGCAGCGCGGGCCGCCCTGGCCAGAGGGACCCCGCTGCTGGTCGTGCGGAGTCTGCGTCCCGGAGAGGCCGGGGGCGCCGCTCGGGCCCGGGAGGAGGCCGCGGCCTCGCTGCTCCGTGCCGGCCTGGGAGCCGCGCCTCTCTTCGTGCTGCCGGCCGACTGCAGCGGCGCCGACGGCTGCGAGGAGCTGGAGCGCCTGCGGGCGGCGCTGCGGACCCGGGCGGACGCGCTGCAGAGGTGAGGGCGCGCCGGGGCTGTGGGGCGGCCTGGTCCAGCTTAGCCGCGCGGTTCGGGGGGTCGTGGGCCCCGGTCCGGAGAGTTAGAGGCTGTCTCGTAGGATAACACTCCCCTCGCCCCGCCCACGAGCGCAGATTTTGAGGTCCGCGAGACCCCGCCTTGAGTGATCCTTTTCTGTCATTTAAAGCCTGCACCCGTCGAGGCTCAGCTGCAGGGCCGCCACGGGCTCTCTGACATCACAAGCCTTCTGTCTGGTGGGAATTTGAGAAGAGGCCCAGGCATGTGCAAATACTGTTCGCAGACGAAATGCTGGACTCCCATTTCTCTGGGACATTTGTGGTTCCGCAAAGATTTTACCGGAAGCCGCCGCCCCAGCACTCCCGTAGCCTCAGGGCTTGTCATCGGCCCCTGCCCTCCTTGCTCCTCCGTTCCCCAGTCCCGGGCCCCCAACTCCAGCTGGTGTTGTCAGGCATCCCTCCATCTCCCCCTCCTAACACCCTCCCTCAGGAGAACGGCCACACTGCAGATGCCTTCTTCATGTCCTTGCCTTCTTCCAGGCCTCTCGAGGGGCCTTAGGAAACTTGTCCCCGTCAGGAGAAAGCCTTTGTTTTTCAGAGACCCCCAGCCCCTGCCTCCCCAGTGCTGGGATTAAAGGCAGCCACCGCCCGGCCCAGGGTGAGGTCTTAAGAGGCCCATGACCTTAGGTTTATCTGTGGATCCAGACCTTGGGTAGCCTTAGGCTCCTTGCTTAACTTTTTGTTCCCACCCGGCCTTTTTTTTTTTTTTTTTTTAAATCTTGGACTCCTAGCTCAGGCTGGCCTTGAACCCAGGTCTACCCGACTGGTTTCTGTTTGCTTTAATTCCCCACCTCAGTTCCTGGGATTCACAAATCAATAAGTGTAACCGTAGCCAGGTCCTGGTCGCCCAGCCTAGGGTTCCCTGCATTTTAAAGCTCTCCCTCCTCCCCCCTTCCACAGGCTCCTGCCACCGGCCCAGGATGGCTTCGAGGTGCTGGGCGCCGCCGAGCTGGAGGCCGTGCGCGAGGCCTTCGAGACGGGCGGCCTGGAGGCGGCGCTGTCGTGGGTGCGCGCCGGCCTGGAGCGCCTGGGCAGCGCGCGGCTGGACCTCGCCGTGGCCGGCGCCGGTGACGTGGGCCTCGTGCTGGACGCGCTTCTGGGGCTGGATCCCGGCGACCCTGGGGCCGCGCCCGCCCAGGCACCCGCCGCTTCCGCCGCGTACCCGGCCCCCGAGCGCCCCAACGTAGTGCTCTGGACCGTCCCCCTGGGCCCCGAGGCCGCCCCGCCCCACCCGGCCCGCTACGACGCCCTGGTCCTCGTCACGCCCGGGGCGCCCACCGGGGAGGACTGGGCGCGCGCCCGCCCGCTGCTGCCTCCAGACGCCCCGCTGGCCGCGGTGCGCACGGACGGCTGCGGCGAGGACCCGCCCGAGGCCCTGGAGGAAGAGCCGGCGGCGGCCGCAGTAGCGAGCCCCGGGGACCCCGAGGACGAGCAGTGGGAGGTGCTGGAGGAGCAGCCGCCGCCCGTGTTCCCGCTGCGGCCCGCCGGCCTCCCGGCGCTGGAGCGCTGGCTGCGGCGCGCGCTGCCCGGGGCGCAGGCTGCGGCGCTGCTGCTGGCGCTGCCGCCCGCCAGTCCGCGTGCGGCCGGGGGAAGGCGGCGGCGCTGCGCGCGGGGCGTGGAGGCCGGCGCTGCTGGCCAGCCTGGCGGCCGCCGCGGCACCGTACCCGGGCTGGGCTGGGCCTGTGGCGTGGCGCTGCTCCGCGGGCAGCTGGCCGCCTGGCGGCGCGCGCTGGGCCTCGAACCCGCGGCCGTGGCTCGGCGCGAGCGCGCCCTGGGCCTGGCGGCGGGGACGCT
This sequence comes from Meriones psammophilus, assembly GCA_036365155.1. Classification (NCBI taxonomy): domain Eukaryota; kingdom Metazoa; phylum Chordata; class Mammalia; order Rodentia; family Muridae; genus Meriones; species Meriones psammophilus. The sequence continues at coordinate 552,508 of JAEOAE010003152.1, forward strand.
GGCGGCGCGCGACGCACTTCCCGGGCCCGGTGACGCGTGCCGAGGTGGAGGCCCGGCTGGGGCGCGGGCGGGCGAGGGCACGGCGGGCGGCGCGGCGCTGGGTGCGCTCTCGTTCCTGTGGCCCGCGGGCGGCGCGGCGGCCACCGGCGGCCTGGGCTACCGCGCGGCGCATGGCGTGCTGCTGCAGGCGCTGGAAGAGATGCTGGCGGACGCCGAGGCCGTGCTGGGGCCTGCGCCCGGGCAGTGAGGACGTTAGTGGCGGCGGGAGGACGGGGGTAGGGGGGCGGGACAGGGGTCGAGGAGGGCTCAGCCCGGGGGCTTGAAGGGGGCCGGCTGCTCGCTGAGGGCTGCGGTCCCCCGATTCCCGGCGTTCGGGCGGGAGTGTGTTGTTCAGACACGGACGCGGGGACGAGGCCTGGGCTCCGGGGCCTGGAGGAGGACCTGGAGTGCTGGGCTCCTGTCTTTGGGGGAGGAAGGGGTACGGGCCGCCGCTGTGCCCGGAGCCCGGTGCGGCCTTACAGGCCTTCCACGCCATGGGAAGGGGCAGAAAGGACAGCGCCGGCTGCCGGAGGTGCCCGAGGCCGCGGGAGCCCAGGCCTCCCCTCAGCCCGGCTCCGCAAGCCTGGGTTGTTTTTCCAAGGCTTGGATCCCTCCTCAGGACTCCTTCTGTCCCATCTGCCAGGTCCCCTGAAGTGGCCCCTCTGACCACCCCAAGTTGGTTGCGCTGACCTTGGCCCCTTGGTCGGCCGCGGAGCACGCATTACAATCAATAACAGCTCTATTTATTTTTCATACTGTTTCACCTTTTGGCTCTTGCCTGTCTTTCTTGGGTGTCCGGGCACCCAGAGAGTGCCTGACACGGTAGGTGCCTAGGATTCACTGTTTCCGTTTCTTGCTCATCGGCACCGGGCCTGACTCCAGGTTGTCCATATCTCGATTCAGAAAGGAAGACGCGAGCACCGGGTAGGGGGTGGACGGGAGCCGGCACCGCTTGGCCACGGTCATCACCTGAAAGAGTGCCGTATGTGTCCATCTGGCAGAGAAAGGGGCACGACAAGACCCAGAGAGGGCTCTGGTCGAGGACCCATGCCCGCTGACCCTGGACTCTCACCGTGGACGCCTCTGAGGAGGAGGCGCCTGGTGTGGGGCTGCCTGTGACCCCAGGACTGGACGGCGGAGATGGAGAGATGGGAGGCCATCCTCAGCGGTGTAGACAGGCCTGGAACGCCACGTGCTCTGGTGTCTCCTCACTCCTCACCCAGCACACCTCATCGCAGCGTGACAGAGAACTCTCCCCTGTGGCCGGGTCGTCAGGACGGGTGTGTCACACAAGTGCTCACAGCTGCCCCCTCCGCCCACAGGGGACACCTGATTGGAAACAGCAACCCACATGCCGCCTCAGATTTCATCATTCTCCAGCCACCCAGCGCCCCACACCTCCAAGGCAGCGCAGCTGCAGCCGTCCACAGGGGGGGGCAACCCCTGAGCCCAACCGCCCTCAGTGTACCCAGCAGGCCTTGGGTTTGGGGCTTCCCCTCTGCCTCCCGAGTGGCCGGCTCACACCATCTCCTGGCTTCCCAGTTCTTCCCACTGCCATGTCAGTGACTCACGAAAGGAATGGAAGGTAGACCTCCTCAGTGGCCAGGACGCCACACACAGGCGTGGAGAGGCTGCAGGGGCAGAGGGGTCTGACTGGCTGAGAGGACGCTGGGCAAGTCCCCCAGCCGGTGCGTGTTAGCTGCTGTTCTCGGCGCTGTGCCAACAACCCGGAAAAGGCCACGCACTTACTGAAGGGCTTTGGGCCATCGCGGTGGGACTGTCACGAGGCAGAGAGTGAGGCGGCCTCACCTGGGAAGCAGAGCGCCTTGGTGTTCCGCTGGCTCCCCCCGAGTCCTCACCCCAGGACCACAGCCTGTGGGCCGGCTCCTCACACAGCGGGCGGCCACTTCATCTAACCGAGGCTGCTCACCTCCGTAGCCGTGGCCAGAGTGTGGATTCCGTCAGCTCAGCCGGGGCTGCAGAGTCCCAACCCTCCACAGTGAGGTCTGGTGCCCTCTGCTGGCATGGGGCGGGCACTGCAAGGAATAAATCTTGAAACACCAGTGCTGAGGGTGCGCTGTTGCACACCGGCACGCGAACGCGCTGGGACTCCCACCCAGCTCACTGCGCCGCACTTCCTCTGGGGAAGCCTGGAGCACAGGTGGGCTCCTTTGCTGCCCGGGCCCCACTCCTCGGCCTGGCGGCCGCAGCGAGCCCGCTGGGGCTCGTCCGCCTCAGCCAGCCTGGACCCCGGCACGTGGCCAGCGACGCCTGCTCTGCCGTGTCGTGCTTTGGTGCCACCGGCACCTGCTGTGCCGTGCTGCTGCTGTTCTCGGCGTGCTGATCCGGCACCTGCTGTGCCGTGCTGCTGCTGTTCTCGGCGTGCTGATCCGGCACCTCCTCTGCCGTGCTGCTGCTGTTCTCGGCGTGCTGATCCGGCAGAAGCGAGCTGCAGCTGTGGCACTCTGGTCAGCTCCGAGGGCGTGTAACAGCGCCTGTGTTTCCTGACTCCTTAGGGGTAATTGCCCGTCTTTTGTTGTTCGGTTACTTGGAGATAGAGGGTCCAGGCTGTCTCAATTTTTTTTTTTTTTAAACAGGGTTTCTCTGGAGCCCTGGCTGTCCTGGACAGATTTGTAGACCAGGCTAGCCTCAGATGCAGAGATCTGCCTACCTCTGCCTCCTGAGTGCTGAGATTAAGGGTGTGCTCCACCATGCCAGGCTGTCTCAAACCCTGGAGGCCTGGTGCCCCTCCTGTGCCAGCCGCCCGATCCTGGATTAAAGGCCGAAGTGGCTGCTCTTTAAACTACTGCTTTCCCCGTCCCTGCAATAGGGCCTTCCTCAGTAGCTCACGCTGGCCTAGAGCGCATGCCCCGGCCCCTGAAGATCTGGGTCACGGGTGTGAGTGATGACCTTCCAGGCCTGTGTGATCTTCTGTTAGGACTTTTAGGGTTTTCCAGGGTGTAATACCGCTGGGCATGAGACAGGGTCTCCGGAGGCATCTGCACAGAGAAGACTCCTGTTCCACCGCCCAGCAGCTGCCAGCGGGCTGCTCTTGGGGCTGAAGGGCCTGCAGGAAACCTGGGAAATGCCAGTGTTCCGAGCTGGATTGTAACTGTATAGTGAGTCTGGGCATTACCCTTGTCAGAAGAGCAGATTCAAACACTCTGTGACTGCCGGGTGGGGAGGGTGGCCCTCTACCTCTAGCTGTTTAGGAACCAGCTGTTGGAAGGCGGGACAAAGCCAGTAGCCGGGCAACCTGTGTGTGGTCTGGAAAAATGAGTAAAAACACTAGAAATCGATTATTTGTGTTTTGATTTAATTTATTGGTTTTAAGCATCTGTGTGTAGGTGTGTGCTGCCAAAGGTGCTTTCTCCTGCTGAGCTGTGAGATTTTAAGATGCTTCCAAGTTTGTGATAGCCCAAGCAGCTGAACGCTGGAGACGGCTTATTTCCCAGCTCGGCCTGACTCCGAATGTTAGCCACGGGGACAGCAGCAACCCGATGCCGTCAGAGGCCCGAAAAGCCCTCATGAGCTGGACTTCCTCTCCAGATGTCCTTGGCTTTCCTGTCATCACTGCCACATTGGAAAGCCCAGGCAAAGGGCTGGGGCTGTGTCTCCTGAGAATCTCCCAGTGAGGGGCTGGGGTGTGGCTCAGTGGTAAAGCCCATGCCTGGAATCCCCCAGTGAGGGGCTAGGGTGTGCTCAGGGGTGGAGCCCCTGCCTAGCATATTCAAGGCCCTAGGTCTACACAACTGATCCAATCTTTTGTTATATAACCTGGTCTGTGATTTAAGCTCATCTTCCTCTTGCCTCAGCCTCCCGAGCATTGGGTTTACAGGTGCTCTCTACCAAGCCCCGCTGAAATCTTTAAACTGAGCCAGGTGGTGCCCTCAGAAGGTAGAGGCAGGCGGCTCTCTATCCCAGCCTGGTCTACAGGACAACCAGGACCACACAGAGAAAGCCTGCCGGGGAAACAACAAAAAGCTCTGTTTCACACATCTGAGCTGTGATCTTCAAACCCCGAGCCTAAAGGCTCATCTCCTGAAAACGAGGAGAGTGCTGGTTAGTGCCTGCTCTGGGGTTGGCAAGGAGTCAGGAGACTCAACTGCTTCTAAAATTGCCACACACCCCCCACACCCCGCCTTCCAAGCGGGGAAGAGTGGGGAAGGAGTCTCCTGGTCAGCCTTGGCCCTGTGACCCGCCCGTGCATGGAGCTGGGAGTGCCAGGTCACTCCTGGGCCACAGCGGTCATGCAGTCATGCAGATGAGGCATCCCAGGCAGGCCCTTCCTGCAAAGGGATCAGCTGATCGTTCCTGGAGTGAGCAGAACCCGCCTAGGAGTGTGCTCAACTTGTCCAGCACAGGAAGGCAGGCTTTGTGGAACTCCCATCGGCTTTGGCCCGTGACTCACCATGTGGAGGTCACCAGGACTAACACTTCTCTCTGAGCCCGGCAGCCCTGGTGCAGGAGCTGTCCTCGAAGGAGCCAGCGCTAGAGCCGGGCATCCAGGAGCGCCCAGGTGACCCACCCACCTTGGGAACAGGGAAGCCCGTCTTCAGTTGCAGCACTCCTTACACCGCCGTCCTCCGCTACCGAGCTAGAAAGCCATTGCCTGGGCCCATCATGGCGTTGAAGGCCACAGTGAAGCGTTTCCTGAGACCCAGCATGGGAGGCCATTCCCTCAAAGGCGGCTCCCGTGCTGTAAGCACTTCCAAAGGAGTTTTCACCACGCCAGGACTCCGAGCTCCTCGCTCTTAATAGCCACACACTGCACACATGGCAACACATCAGGCAGGAGGGTGACCAAGGCCTGTGTGCGCCAGACCAGAGTTCAGGGTTCTCACCCATCCTAGCTGTTTGACTCAGTTTCTCCATCTGTACGGTGGAATGATACCAAGTTCCGCTGGGCAGGGCTGTCCACAGCTGTAATCCCAGCATTCCAGAGGGTGAGTCAGAGACTGCCCTGAGTTTGAGGCTGGGCTGAACTAATGATAGCAAAGAGCTGGGACCATACGATGATTATAAAATATAAACTACTTAGCCAGGCGTCCCTTGCCCTATAGCAGGGAACTCTGTCTCCCTTCTTCCTCCCACTCCCTCCATCTCCCTCTGTCTCTCTGTCCATCTTTCTCTGTCTGTCTGTCTCTCTCTGTCCCTGTCTTTTCTCTCTGTGGCTCTCTTTCATCTCTCTCTTTTACAGGTCTCACTGTGTGGCTCTGGCTGTCCTGGAACTTATTAGGTAGACCAGGCTGGCCTGCTCAAACTCACAGATATCCACCTGCCTCTGCTTCCAAATTCTGGGTTTAAAAGCGTGCGCCCCACACCTGCACCTACCCATACTGTAGCCAAGACAGCTTTGACTGGATCTTCTTGCCTCCACCTCCCCAGACTGGGATGAGCATGAGCTGTTACACCCAGTTTTTGGTGTTTGTTTTGTCTGTTAGCTTTTGAGGCAGGCCCTGGCTGTGCCGCCTCAGCTGCTGCACAGGAAGGGGAGGGGTCAGCCGAGCCCCCCGAGCCCCCCGAGCCCTGTGCTGTTTCCTGCCCTCCTTCCCACGAGGCGGCTGGCCACAGGAGGCTTGCTTTGTTCATCTGTTTTAATTCACAGGCACGTGGGGCTCACTCTCCCCTGCCCAGGGGGTACAGGGCACGGTCGCAGTCTGCCCTGCGCAGGAAGTAGAGATAGTAGGCTGAGGGGACCTCAGCTCCTGGCTGCGTGTGGCAGGCGCTGGGCGTGGCGCAGCCCCTCATGGCGAACTTGGTGTTGATGATGCCTGTGAGGACAGTCCCGCTGTGGGTCAGGAAGTGCCGGCCTCTCTTCGGAGGCCCCCTCCCTCCAAGCCCACGCGCGCTCACCAGCCTGCACGCTGCCAGCGAAGTAGACACAGTGTGTCTCGGGGCCCACGCAGCGGGCCGTCTGGGTGCCCGGGCACGTCTCGTGGAAGGGCGCGAGGCAGGAGGGGCACGTCAGGCCGTTCTCAGTTCGGTTGTTCAGGGGAGCTGGGGAGGAAGACCGTGTGAAGCAGTTGGGAGACTGTCCCCCATATCCGCGGGGCCCTGGGGGCAGGGTGGCCTTCCCGGGTACGAAAACGCAGGCCCGAAGCCACCTGGCGTGCCAGATGTCACGGGACGGGCACGCTGCTGCTGAGCCGTACTTACGGGGCACCGAGCCGCTGTTGCAGCCGTCCGTCTGGCAGCAGTGGGCGTTGGACACCATGTAGTCGCCAGGGGTCATGGTGGTGGACACGAAGCCCGAGTAGCAGTCCTTAAACTTCATGCACGCCTTGAACGTGGTCAGTGACTTCCGGCCCTCTGTAGGCAGGGACGGGAGAGGAGGGCAGGTGTGCGGCCAACAACTCCTTCCTGGTCATCCCTGCCCTTCCCCACCAACAACTCCCTCCTGGCCGTCCCTGCCCTTCCCCCTCCCCGTCCTTCCCCCATCCTCCTCACCCCTCCCCTCTGTCCCACCCTCCCCACCCCACCCCTATCCTCCTCACTCCTATCCTCATCCCTCCCCTCCCTCCCCATCCTCCCCACCCCATCCTCATCCCTCTCCTCCCCACCTCCCCATCCTCCCCCCTCTCCATTCCCTCCCCTCCTCACCCTCCCCTCCCCATCCCCACCTTAACAGGGACTCTCTCTCCCTCTCTCTCTCTCTCTCTTTCTCCCTCCCTGCTCTGCTCTCCATCTCTGCTCTTCATCCCTCCCTCCATCTCCTCTCCCATCTCACCTGTTCTCCTAACTGGGACTCTCTCTCTCTGCTCTGTTCTCTCTGTTCTCCACCTCTGCTCTCCATCTCTGCTCTCCATCTCTGCTCTCTCTCCATCTCCATCTCTGCTCTGTTCTCCATCTCTGCTCTCCATCTCTCTCTTCTCTCCATCTCTGCTCTGCTCTCCATCTCTCCGTCTCTCCTCTGTTCTCCATCTCTCCTCTCTCCATCTCTGCTCTCTCCATCTCTGCTCTCCATCTCCATCTGCTCTGCTCTCCATCTCTGCTCTCCATCTCTGCTCTGTCTCTTCTCATCATCTCTGTTCTCCATCTCTGCTCTGCTCTCCATCTCTCTCGTTCTCCATCTCTGCTCCTCTCTCTCTTCATCTCTGCTCTGTTCTCCATCTCTGCTCTCCATCTCTGCTCTCATCTCTCTCTGCTCTCCATCTCTGCTCTCCATCTCTGTTCTCCGTCTCTCTCTGCTCTCCATCTCTCTCTGCTCTCCATCTCTGCTCTCCATCTCCTGCTCTGTTCTCCATCTCTGCTCTCCTCTCTGCTCTCCATCTCTGCTCTCATCTCTGTCTCTGCTCTCCATCTCTGCTCTGTTCTCCATCTCTGCTCTCCATCTCTGCTCTCCATCTCTGCTCTCCGTCTCTGCTCTCCGTCTCTGCTCTCCATCTCTGCTCTGCTCTCCATCTCTGCTCTGCTCTCCATCTCTGCTCTCCATCTCTGCTCTCCATCTCTGCTCTCCATCTCTGCTCTCCGTCTCTGCTCTCCATCTCTGCTCTCCGTCTCTGCTCTCCATCTCTGCGATGGCGGCGTCTAGCACCAGGGATGGCACATCCCACCAACCACCTTTTGTCTTATTAAAAAATAATCAGGAGGCAGAGGCAGGCGGATCTCTGGGTTCCAGGCCAGCCTGGTCTATAGAGTGAGTCCAGGACAGCCAGGGCTACACACAGAGAAATGTTTTCAAAAAATATTTTTAAAAAAATTTAAAAAATGAGGTGTATGTGCACACGTGCCCCAGCGAGGAAAGAGGCCAGCTCCCAGGAGTCAGCTCTTTTCTGTCACCCAGTGACACTCCACCCTCTGCACCAGGGTCCCTACCTCCCCTCCCCTCCTTCCCCCCTCTCCCCTCCTCCCTCCCTCTCCCCTCCCTCTGTCCTCTGCCCCCCCACTCGTCTCCCCTCCTTCCCCCTCTCCTCTGCCCCTCCTCCCTCTTTTCCCCTCCTCCCTCCCTCTCCCCTCCCTCTGTCCTCTGCCCCCCCTCCTCTTTTGTTAAGTCAGGCAAGCTGGCCTCAACTTGAACACCCTCCCACTGGCCCTACATCCCAACATCTCTTCCTCCAGATTTCTTTGCTCCACCCCCCAGGGATGGTTCCTCTCCCCTCAGGGGGCCTTTTCTGTCATCCCCCCAACACCCCAATACCATGCCCCCTCCTGTCTCCGTGCTGGAGAGACTGTCCCTGTGGAGACGGCGGGCTCCATGGCTAGGGCAGGCACCAGGGAGGGCTGTGGCTCAACTCAGAGCCCCAGCGGCTCCCAGCTGCCTGTAGTCTGCTGGAGGTCGCCCTGGTCTGCAGCCTCCACAGCCTGCAAGCACGCGGATACAGACTTACAAATAAACTAAGAGGACACTCTCCCCTCTCCTGCTGCTTTCTTGCGTCCTCTCTTCTTTTCATCACCCAGACCACCGCGCACATGCGTGCACACACACACACCCCACACCACACGCACACAACAGCGTGTTACAGGTGCACCACGAGCCTCCACGGGTTTCCTTCATCGCTGTGACTACCCCGCCCACTGTGACCACCCCCCACGGGGGTCATCCTCGGCCTGGGAGGCGCCCTGCCCCCGCCCTGCCCCCGCCCTGCCCTCCTACTTGAGCTGGCCTCGCCCACGAGCACCACACATGCGTCCTTGTCGGCCTCGCAGGTCTTCATCCTCCCGCTGCACGTGTGCCCGGGGCCCCTGCACACCTCGCAGCTGAGCGGGCACCCTGCGGGGGTGGGGGGGGAGAAGCGGGCAGGGTCGGGCGCGTGGGCCTGGTGCTCCCGGGACGGCCCTAGCGGGGCCAGGGGCCGTCCGGGCTTCACGCTCAAGCGAACCCACGGCAGTGGCTTCCACGCGGGACACAACTCTCCTCGGAGCCACCTCACTCGGTAATTACAGGCTCGGGAGCAGACGCCAGGGTCCGGGACAGCCCAGGGGCAGGGAGGGCTCTGGGACTCCATGGGCCAAACTTCAGGTCCAGCGGGTTCTGGGCTCCTAGCCGGCCTCCTAGAGGGGCCGAGAGAGTCTCTGTGCCCGACTCCGGGAGACCGCTGCCCTGGTACCCGGGCCATCAGGGGGGCAGAAACAGAGAGGCCGGAGCTGTGTGTGAGCGGGAACGAGGGCGGGGATGGGGACAGAGAGGCCGGCGTGTGTGTCTGAGCGGGGATGGGGCGAAGGCGCGGACTGCCCTAACCCAGGGAAAAGCCTCCCTTTCCTTCTGAGCAATTCCGTTTTTAAAGTTTCTCTGATAGCCAAGCGCTCATCCACTTTCCTAGAATTCAGATGTCTGGTTTTGAGGCTATTCCGAGGGACAAGCCGTGCCTGGCCCACCAAGCCCTCTGCGGCCCCAGGAGCGAGACCAGGTCCCCTGTCACTCACCGAGACCCAGGAGGGCGCAGAGCGCGAGGGCCAGCAGCAAGGTCCTGTGTCTCCCAGGCAGCCTCATGGTGTGTGAGCCTGCCCGCCAGGTCCCCGGCCCTTATAGGACGCCGGGAAGGGCGGGCCCGGCGCCACCTCCACCCTGGGGTGAGAGGAGCTGAGGTCAGAAGCCGCTCAGCCCCCCACAGCCTGCGTGGAGCCGCCGGAGACTGGACCCAGCCCTTCCCGCCCCGGGACCCGCCCCCGGAGGGGCCTTCCGCACCCCTCCCCGACCCCCGTGTCCACAGAGCCCAGGGGCGGGCTGGCGCACAGGACTCCCTGGGTGCAGAGCAACGCTGGAGGCTGCCATTCCCTCGCCCTTTCCCAGGGAGGCTCCCCGCGTGGGTGGCCCTCACCTGGGAGCGCCCAGCATGTCTGGGCGCGTCCTGCGGGGGCCGGGCGCCCGCCGCCTTCCTTTCCCTTTCGCGTGCCCGCCGCACACTCTCTCCTCTGTGTGTGAGCTGTGCCCACTGCGGCCCCGCCCAGGCCTGTGCCCTGGGCTGCAGAGGACCGAACAGAGGACAGCCTGTGGACGGCCAGACTCGGAGAGGACGGAGAGAGCGCGCGCGGAGCCCCGGGGAGCCGAGGCGTTCGTGGAAGCACGCTGGGGAGCTCGTGCGGGGCGCGGCACCTGTGTGCCAGCGCTCTCCCCCTCTGTTTCGGTGCCAGGCCACGAGCCGAGGAGGTTCCGAGCGAGTGTCTGTCCGCCCGTCTGTGTGTTGCGGGGTAGGGGGACGGAGCGCGCCCGCCGGCTCGGGAAACCCGCGGCGTGCGCAGCGCCTCGCTTCCCGGCGGCTAATCACCGAGGCCGCTCCTGTTGCCAGGCTCCCGGGACGCCGCGTGCTGCGTCTCCGGGGGCGGTGACGTCGGGGGGCGGGGCCGCGGAGAGGCCCGACCGCGCGTGCGCACCCCGACGTCCGCGCCGGCGCGCCGCGGTTTGAAAGGCCCGGGCCTGGCGCGCGTGCGCACTGCGTGCCGTGCAGGGCGCGCTCCCTCGGCCTCCCCGGGCCCCGAGCTGCTGCAACCCCTCGTCCTCGTTTCCTGGCCGGTCGGGCGATGCCGGAGATCAGCCTCCGCCACGTCGTGTCCTGCAGCAGCCAGGACTCGGTGAGGCGCGGGCGTGGGGACGGCGGGGCGCCGTGGGGAGCGAGGGAGAAGGGCCTGCGCCGGCGGGGGCTGCTTTCTCATCGCCGTGCTCTCCGCTGCTCTTGCCCGCAGACCCACTGTGCAGAAAACCTGCTGAAGGCCGACACGTACCGGAAGTGGCGGGCAGCCAGGGCGGGCGAGAAGAGCATCTCCGTGGTCCTCCAGGTGACGCCTCCCCTCCCCTCCCCGCCCACGGGAGCACCAGTGTGTGCGCCCTGCGTGCGCTGATTCCACCCCCGGGCCTCAGTGTCCTCGGCTGGGACAGTTACTGCGGGGAAGGTGGTCAGGAAAAGTGTCTACATAAGTCAGTCCCGTTGTAGGGTCCGAACGGGAAGGGGCTGCTGGCTCAGGCCTGTACTCCCAGCTGCCTGGGAAGTCGAGGTAGGAGGGTCACAAGTTCAAGGCCGGCCTGGACAACTTAGAAGCTGTCTCAGAGTAAAACGCAACTGTCCCATGAGAAATACCCCAGCTGTAAAGGGCTTGCCTGGAACACGGGACAGCCTTGGTTCCATTCCTAGGACACACAAATAACATGGATGAAACAAGTGTTTGGAGGAGAAATGAAGAAGCCAGCTGGCCGGCTTCTGTTTTGTTTGTTTGTGTTTTTGCTTTTGAGACAGGGTCTCTACTGAGTCCTGGCTGTCCCAGAACTCTGTAGACCAGGCTAGCTAAGAACTGGGAGAGATCCACCTGCCTCTGCCTCCCTCCTGAGTGCTGGGGATGAAGTGGGTACTACCTCCACCCGATTTCCTTTGAGTTTCTTAAATTCCTGTGTCCATCAGAGCAGTTCCAGGTGGGTGCCATCATGCTGAGTGTCTGTCTGTCTGTCTTCATCATCATACAACACACTCACACACAGTGCTGAGATTTGAACTGGGCCTTGAGCAGGCTCGGGAAGAAGCCAACTCACTGAACCATGTCTCCTCTCTGGCTGACATCTTTCTGGCTGCTTTTTTAAAATGTTATGAGCCAGGCACGGTGGCCCACGCCTTTAATCCCAGGGCTCCTGAGGCAGAGGCAGGCTGATCTCTGAGTTTGAGGCCAGCCTGGTCTACAGAGCAAGTTCCACGACAGCCAGGGCTACACAGAGAAACCCTGCCTTAAAAAGCAAAACAAAAGTAAACCGTGACAGGAACTGGAAGTCTGAGGAAGAGGCCAGAGAGGGGCCTCCACGGTGAAAACAGCAAACTGCTCTCCAGAGGCCCAGTTTGGTTCTCAGCTCCCACGTCTGGGCTCACAGCCCACCAGTCACCGCTGGCCCCGGGGGCCCACACCCTCCTTCCACACACATTAACCACAAAGGCAAGTCTTTAGAAAATGCTGGGAGAAGAGCTCCATGCTTGCCGGCACCAACCCGTGGCCGCCGGGCAGTGTCCCTGTGTTTGACCCCAGCTCCTGCCGTGAAGTCGTGTGCCAGCACTCACGCTGCTAAGACTCCGCCCACACTAGAGTGTTGCTGCTGCGCAGCGTGGCCAGTCTGCCCTGTGTTCACACGCTCCGGAGCCCAGCCCCCGGCTGCCGCCTCTGGGGGACTTCCTCCCCCCCAGTGCTGGGGCTCCCGTGTGAGGCGCTGTGCTCAGCTCACGCGCTGACCTTGCTGCTGGCCACGGCCCCCGGTCGCTGGGCAAGGCTTGCCTGAGGCTGGGACTTGGCCTCCTTCTTGCTCAGTTCCGGGGCACAGAGCCTTTTGAGGAGTATAGAGAAGTCTGAAAAACAAACAAGCTTGGATCCGCAGCAGCTTCTGGCCGATTTTAGGTGTTTAGGCATTGTTTTTAAAGTCCCAGGCCAGAGACTGGTAATGAGGACTAGAATTATTCACCATGTGGCCTGCCAGTCAGCAGCACACACACCCCTCGTGGCCTGACTCGCTTGGCCCTCGGAAAGCCCCGTGACCGACAGACTGTCATTATCCCCATTTTACAGATAAGGGCACTGAGGCCCAGAAATTACACAGCTGAGAGCAAGTCCTTAACCGGTGTGAGAACCAGGTTGCTTAGCGTTCGGTTTGGGATCCAGATTCAAGTCCCAGCTCTCCCTGTTACTCACTCTGACCTCAGGCAGATGTTTTCGTTTCTCTAAATGTGCCCATTGAGAGTAAGGACCCGAGGCTGTGGAGCGGGTGACGTAGTGTCTGCAGAAGTGCCTGTCGGCGTGTAGGAGGTGTGCAGAGGGAGGGTGCGGTCAGGCAGCCCCCACACACAGGGAAATGATGCTCAGTTGTGTAAGCCCCTGGTGGGCACAGGGAGAGGAGACGGCCCAGAGAGCCCGGCAAAGACAGGGAAGGACTGAATGGCCTTTGCCGAGGCCAGAGCCAGGGCAGCGAGGGACGTGCATGCGTGTTCTCTGTGCAGGACCCAGGGCCGGGGAGAGGGAAACATCCCGGGAAGGCCAGTGGAGAAGGGCGCTGGCGGCCAGGTCAGCCGAGTTCATGGTGGGAGGGCACTGCTCCCAAGATTGCACCCACGAGTGCGTGCTGTTTGGTGGCTTTGAGACAGGGTCTCTGCAGAGCCGTTGATCTCCTGGGACTTGCCATTCAGACCAGGCTGGCCTTGAACTCACGGAGATCCCCCTGCCTCTGTCTCCCAGGTGCTGGGACTAAAGTTGTGACACGTTCTTTCTTTTTTTAAACCACACTTATTTAGTGTGTGTACACACACACACACACACACACACACACACACACGTGTGCACATCTTTAGAGGTCAAAGGACACCTGTGGCGGTCACTTTCCCTCCATGTTGGGTTTCCCGGCCCCAGTCTTTGCCCGCTGAGCTGTCTCCACAGCCTGGGTCTGGTGGCTGTAGGCAGGGGAGGCTGTGCACCCACAGAAAGCCGGAGTGGGCATCACATTGGCCACCTGGCTGGGGAGAGGTGGGTCAGGCGGCCTGGGCACAGGGGGCTCCGCGCCCTGGGAAAGGGGCTGCGAGTCGGGAGTGGCCTCTGTGCGGAGGAAAGACGGGATGACTCACAAGCAGATAGGTGAGCACCGTGCGAGTCAGGTCCCCTCAGAGACCCCTGGGGAGAGCACTTGCCCTTGGCACTGCCAGTGTCGGGGCCCGAGTTCATCCAGCTCTAGCTTTGGTTCCGTGCACTGGCAGCAAGAGGGAGATTCTGGATGCCAAGACAGTAGACTGTGCTGTTTCCTGTTCCCTTCTGTCCTCCAAACACTTACACAACTCCAGCATTGCCACACCGGGCTCAGCCCTGTGCTTGTGTCAGCTCCACACGCCTCTTTGTGTCAGCCGCGCTGCTCCGTGCTCTGGTCACCGCCTCCACGGAGTCCGGCCTCTGCCGTCCCCGCCCGGCCTGGAGGGGAGGCAGGACAGGTCCAGGTGGACGCCGGCCTGGCGGCGTGTCACCTGAGTGTCGCACGGGGCCCTGCGCTGGCCGCAGCCCTGCTCCTCGGCTCTTCCTGCCCCTGCGGCACGCGTGTTGGGATTTCAGTCGGGAGCCACTACACTTGCCGTGATTTTTTTTTTCATATTATTTTGTTGTTGTTCTTTCCTTTTAAAGATTTACTTTTTGATCCCAGCACTCAGGGAGGCAGAGCAGGCGATCTCTGAGCTCAAGGCCAGCCTGGTTTGCAGAGTCCAGGACAGCCAAGGCCACACAGAGAAACCCTGTCTAGAAAAACAAAACAACAAATTATTGATGCATATTGGTGCTTTGTCTGCGTGTACGTCTGCACTCCAGAATTTGGTGTTGGATCCCTGGAACTACAGTTACAGACAGTTGAGAGCCGCCATGTCGGCTGCTGGGAATTGAGTTCAGGTCCACTGGAGAGCAGCCAGTGCTCTAACCGTGGAACATCCAGCCAGCCCCTGTAGTTTTGTTCTGAGACAGAGTCTTCCGTGTAACTCTGGCCGGCTTCCTCTCCAGAGCGCTGAGGTTGCTGGCGGTGCCGCTGTCCTGATGTCTGTCACCAGTGTTACTGAGACAGGGCCCCGCTGTGGCCTCGGGCTGGCCTGGACCTCCTGTGGCCTCATAGGCGTGTGCTGTGCACTGGGCCAGCGTTCTCGTCCCTGAGCTGCTGTGGTCAGGTTAAAAGGCCTGATACATGTTCATTATCAGGCTGTTCTCTGAGTCCCCCTCCATCCACGCCGATGGCCGTGTGCTCCTTCGGTCAAGGCTGGGTGGGCCTAGATGGGCAGTTACAGAGGATCCTGTCTAAGGATGGAGGACAGCGCATGGTGGCGTGGGCGTCCACAGAGGCCTTGGGTCCCGCAGGACCCAGAGTCACAGTGGGCTATGAGCCTCTGCGGGTGAGCTCTAACATCTCAGCCATCTCTGCAGCACGGCAGACTGTCAGGTGTCAGGAGAGCAGGGCACAGGTGTGTCGCCGTGCTGTTACAGGACAGAAAGGTGGCTAGTGAGCTACGGTAGGGTGCTGTGCGGAGCCGAGGGGCAGGTGACCTCCCTTTTAGCCAGAGGTCGGATCAGCACTGAGCTCGCTTCCCTGCCTCAAGTTCCAAGCGCTGAACTCCGGCCTTCCTGCGTCCAGGCAGGTGCTCCGTCAGCTAGCCGTGTCTCTCGGGGCTGTGGCTCTCCATCCTGGGACCCCACAGAAGAGCCCCGGATGGCCAGCTGGACACCTGCCATCACCTGCCCTGCGTGTCCCACACCCACGCCTGTCTGTGTCTCCAGCCCCTGGGCTAGAGCTGCAGGTTTGAGGAGCCCTCACAAGCAGCCCTTTCTTACAACAAAAAAGAAGCCTGTATCAGCGCCTGCTCCTGGAGAATAGAGGAGTGACGAGCCTGGGGCGTTTCTTGGCTAGCAACCGACAGAACAACTCCAGACAAAGGGAACTGGACAGGCAGAGTGGCTATGCAGGCATGCACGCACGCACAAGCATGTGCCAAAAGAGAATTAAATACAAGCATGTGAAATGGAGCTGGGGCGTGGTAGCCCATGCCTGTAATCAGCTTTTGCATTGTGTGTGGCCTGGACTGCTGTGGCCGTGTCTCAGAAAATAAAAATGGGGCCAGAGAGTTGGCGCAGCAGTGAAAGCACCCGCTGCTCTTCAGGAGGAGTGGGAGTGGTTCCCGGCACCCCACGGCCGCTCACAACCGTCTGACTCCGGGTCCAGAGGTTCTCCACCTCTCCTGGCCTCTGCAGGGCCAGGAAAGCAATGAACACAGGCGTCCATCCAGGCAGGACACCCTGACACAGCGAGACAAATAAACCTGAGGAAGAAAGAGAAAGCAAAGCTGCAATCTGCGCTCACGGCTGCCTCGGAGAGATGGCTGCAGCCCAGACCGCCCTTTCTGTGACTCAGGGTCCTGAAATCCTTAGCTGAAGCAGCAGTGTCCTTGAAAGTTCTTTATTACCTTTTCAGAAGATTTCTTTTTATTTACTGCATGTGTGTGTGCCACGCGTATGCCTGTGCCCACAGAGGCCAGAAGTGTGGGTTATGGGTCCCTCAGCCGCTGTGGGTGCTGGGAGCTGGACGCCGCTCCTCTGGAGAAGCGGGTGTGCACGTAGCGTCCGGCCTCGTGTCTCTGGATCCCATCGTGGGCCTGTGTTACATGTTTTCTGTATTTCTGTGAGTGTGTGCTGTAACAGGGATTGCTGAGGAGATGCTATGGCGAGAGTGGGTTTTGTAGCTTCAGAGGCTGCTCGCTTTATCTTGGGCTTTCTCTTCTGGAACAGCCGTTCCTTGCTCCCCTCTAGCTGAACCATCGCCTGGTGAGAATAAGTGAAAGCCTCTTAGAAGCTCCCGCCATCGGAGAGCTAAGTGTCGTCAGAGAGCATCCTGGGACTGTAAAATGGCTCCCTATCCCGTGCCCGCCTCTCGGCACCCAGAAATTTTTTTAGCTGTACTAAACTTAGTGAAACTGCTTCTGCTTTAGGGCGTGAGTGGGTTGCTGGGCCACGATCACTCAGCACAGCCCCAGCGTAAACTAGCTCGTATTTCCTCTAAGGTGAGCGCTGTGGCCTGCTGTGACTGTGTGTGTGGGCACACGTGTGTGCAGCACGCAGAGGACAGTGCTCAGACTCAGCTCCCCCCTCCCCCCGGGCGGGCGGGCTTGACAGCAGGTGCTTTAAGCATCGGGTCATCGGGCAGGACCAGGACAAGGAAGCCAAGACATCACCCTGCCCAGCTAGAACACAGCATTTCTGAATCTGGGCAGTAAGTGAGCCCAGGTTCCTGCTGCCCCGGGAAAGCTGGGTGGGCATAGCGGCCGGCCGAGGCAGAGGGGATCCGGGGACAGCTACACCAGGCTGTGTCTGTGAGTGCTGGGTCAGTGGAGGGCCGAGGGGAAGACATCAGCCTGACATCAGCCTCCGCCTCCACGAGCATGCAAACACAGGCCGCACACCCTCACACATCACTTCCCTTTTGTTTAGGCTGTCCCGTATGGCCATCACCTCTCTCTCTCTCTCTCTCTCTCTCTCTCTCTGGACAAGGTCTCACGTGACCCTGAGTGGCCTTAAATGTGCTGTGAGCTGAGGATGACCTTGAACTTGTGCCCCTGCCCTCACTCCCATGTCTCTTTCGGTGAGAGTCACCAGCATGAAAACAATGGCTGACTGGCGGCTGCCAAGTGCCGACTGTGTGGCCTAGCCTCCAGCCACCGTGGTTCTGTGGGTGATGCTTGATTTGCCCTGTTTTATAGAAGAGGGAGCGGAGGCTCGGGGAGGGTGGCCGGCGAGGGCGTACAGCACGTCCGGAGCCCCTGGCATGCGTCAGTTTGTCTGGGCACGCCTAGCGTCAGGCGTCCTTTGTGGGACAACTTGGACCTGGCTACGCCTTTGGCTGGTTCGGTGCCACCATGGAGAGCTCCATGGCAGGCCGGCCCCATCAGTGTGAGCCTGTGCAGGTGTCTGCTGGTGAAGTGGGTGTGCGGTGTCCTGGGCTGCCTAGTGTGAAGCCACTCTGCTCTGTCCCGACACGGCGGCATTGGGGGAGGAGGGCTCTCTGCCCGCCCCCACACTCACGCGCTCTCTCTGCCCGCAGCTGGAGAAGGAGGAGCAGATACACAGCGTGCACCTGGGGAACGATGGCTCAGCCTTCGTGGAGGTGCTGGTGGGCAGCTCGGCCGGGGGCGCCGCGGCCGGAGAGCAGGACTATGAGGTAAGCCAGGCTGTCGGCACCAGCCCTGTCACACATGAGTGCATCGGGCCACCCAGGCCCCACCACCTCCTGTCACACCGGAATGCGGAGCCACCCAGGCCGCCACCATCCTGCTCACACGCGAGGCTGCCTTCTTCCAGGGCATAGCAGGCCCCGGTGCTGTCCTGGGCACGGGGAGCCGTGCTGCCGGGACCGTGGTTGGACAGGGAGCGAGAGGCCCTCGCTGGCTGTGAACTGTGGTTGCACTTGGTCGCCGTCTCTCACAGGAGCCAGTTCCACGTGTCACGGCACCCGTGGCCTGTCTGCCAGAGACAGACGGGCTCTGTTTGGTTCTTTAGTTTTGCGTGCTGAGATGGCTCTCCTGCCCAGGCTGGCATTCCCTCCCAGGCTCAGGCAGCCTCCTGCCTCAGCCTCCTGGAAGTGGGCACTGCAGCTTTGCCCCACCGAGCCTTGTGCCCCGAGGACCTCACTGTCCCGAGTGCCAGCCCACAGGCTAACTGGTGAAGTGATGTGGGTGAAAATTGAGCTCACCATGATGGGCTTGAATAGTCTAAGCCAATTTCTCCAAGCTGTTTCCTCCTCTCGGTGAAGACCTCTGTGTGCGGGTGGGCTATCGGAGCCTTCGGGCTTCCGTGGGACCAGCCTTGGTCTGTGCAGCAGAGAGGCAGGTGTGCCTGCTGAAGATGATGAGGGTTTAAGCTGGGCGTGGTGGCACATGCCTTTAGTCTTGGGTACTCAGGGGTCAGAGACAGGAAGATCTCTGTGAGTTCAAGGCCAGCCTGGTCTACAAATTGAGAGGCTGTGATGTGGCTCAGTGTAGAGCCCCTGCCTAGAGTCTCCCAGTGAGGGGCTGGGGTGTGGCTTGGTGGCCGAGCACCTCTAGCCTTGTCTAGGTGTGTGTGAAGGTCCAGTCTTCATCTGTAGTATAAGAAATTGTGTATAAAAGAGAGTTTTATCGAGTTAGAGTTGATAGAGTTAGAGTTTATCGAGTTAAGAGTTTATAGAGTTACAGTTGTGTAGAGTTGACAGAGTTGGAGGTAACCGAGAGGAGAGAGCAAAGGCGAACTTTAAAGGCAGTGTGGCACCTGGAGTGGTGTTCTCTTTACGGTAAATAAGACAAGGCAGTGGGGGCCCTGCCACTTATGTTGCTCGAACCCCCAAGCTGTCGGCTGCATTTCCCTGCGCACACGCGCGCACGCTCCCCGTGAGGATCTGGCTTGTAGCCAGCAGAACTGAGTGACTCCTGTTCTGTGAGCCTTTGTTGTTTTTCACAGCCAGGACTGCGACCCAGAGGCGTGTTGTTATCTTTACTTTCTTCCTCTGTGAAAAGCTTTCGTTTCCGTTTTCTGCGTTTTACAGTGTGTTGGTTATAAAAGAGATGCACAAAATAAACATGCAAACTTTGCTTACGGCCTCAGGAAGCGAACGTTTCCTCTGCTCAGGAGGAGAGGCAGGCCTCGGCAGAGCCGGCGCTGGCCTGACAGTTTGGGTGTCGGAGGCGCCTGAGTGACACGGGTCGGCTAGTGGTCAGAAATGGTTGGTGTGGCTCTGCTGCCATCAGGAGCTTCTGAAGCAGCAGGAAACACAAGCCTGGGAAGTGGCTCGATTCAGCTCCCGACCCTGCATCCTCTGACCGTGATTGTCCAGGCTTGTCCCCAGCTTACCGTGTGGTGTACTAAGCCTGGCCTTAGGACCCTCCTGACATGCAGGGCTTACACCTGGCTCCCAGCGCACCTTCGCTGACTTCAGCTCAGCGTGGCCATGCACGATCCTCCTGCCTCCACCTCCTGAGCACTGGGATCACGAGTGTCTGGCACAGTGTCCAGCTTTTGTGCAAGGGACGGAACAACGGAGCTACATCCTCTCCCCAGCTCCCTCTTTTGGAGCGCAGCTCTCTACATAGCTCAGGCTGTTCCTGAACTTGTGATCTCGCCTCCTGAACACTAGACCTACAAGCCCGCACCCCCCGCCACGCCCACCTGGCTCTCACCTCTAAGAAGGAAGGAGAAGCTTTTCCTAGCACGCCCGCCCAGCAGCCCTTGTGTTCTACCTGACTGGCCAGGGTTACACGTGGTCCAGCTGGCGAAGGGGCAGGGCTCGCTTGGGGCAGTCGTGAGTTACTGCCTCGCCTGGGCACGGAGCTCTCGTTGGTCAGTTCTGATGGCCAGTTGTCCCTTCATCTGCCGTCAGTGTCTCTGCTCACTGTCCTGAACTCTTCAGCACACCGGGCGCGCGTTTGACGGTTTGACTGTGTGCGACCTTCCCCCGTCAGAGTGTGCACTCTGTGGGTTCTGGGCCCCTGTCCTGGCAGCTGTGTCCTCACAGGTGTGTGCTTACCGTTTCTTTCCTCCCCGTGTTACTGCTGCTGGGGCGGGTCTGTGCAGCCAGTGCTGAGATTGCAGCTGTGACCCTCCACCCCTGCTTGGAAGTGTGTAAGTCAGGGCTTCGCCGGGGGCCCAGCTGCCCAGGGCCCTCGTGCTGGGACGCGGGCTGGCAGCCGCATGCTGCAGGGCCGTGTGGAAGAGCTGCTCCAGGGGGCGCTGCCGAGTCTCACGTTCACGGAGACACCAGAAATAGTGGCTTTGGGTTTTAGACAACTAGTGAATCCCGTTTATAAATGACATTTACTGTTTGTTATCGGTGATGTGTGTGGAGGTCAGAGAACAACTCTCGGGGTTCCCAGGGAGGGGCCTCAGGCTCCTGTGTCTGCTGCCCCGCTCCTGTGACATCCTGTGTGTGTGGTCTCTCGGGGGACACACTCCCCTGACCTCCCTCTGCTGCCCCCCGGTTTCTGCCAGGTGCCAAGGGTCTTGGGTCTTCCTTAGGGGAGCCATGCCTCCTGCTTTCTCCCAGTGCCACCCCAAAGGGGCTTCAGAAGTCAAGTCCTGGGCCACCCTCTGTGGCGGCCCTGCAGGACCTACCAGAGACCGTGCCCAGTGTTCTGGGGACACAGTTGCATGTAAGAGTGGACGGTGGGGTCTGATGACTGGAAGGCGGGTCGCTGTCCCCGCCGGGGTGAGGAGTGGACACACCTGCCACGGTGTGGAGAGGTCACTGCGGGCGAGCGGGTGAGGCCAGCTCGTTCTGCTGCTGCTGTCCCAGGAGGGGGTCAGGGTGGGGAGCCGCACCCTGGGCTCATCCGCTGCAGAGCAGCTGGCGCTGTGCCCAGGATCTGCAGGTGGACAAGGCCAGCCCTCTGGCGCCCTCTGCTGGCAGGTGTGCGCCAGGCCACCGCCGCCCTTCCAGGGTATGGGCAGGGCAGCACGGCCTCACAGCTGACTGCGCGGCTCTGTTCCAGGTTTGGTTGTTGGCATCTTGGAATTCTCCTGCTTGGAGCTGCCCCAGCTGCGCCTTTCCAGAGGGCGTTTGAATATTGCGCCTCTGGCTGCAGCTCCTGCTGGGATAGTTCCTTAGACCACGCAGACATTTGTCTGGACTTACGGCCCCGTGGTCCACTCCTGGGAGGTGTGTCTGGTGGGTAGCCCCACATCATGGACACAGACCTGCTAGACTTGGCAGGCATAGCAAAGACACGGAACCAGGAGAATTTGTTGGGGAGAAAAAGGGGTCCAGAGGGAATGGGAGAGGGTCAAGGAAGGTGGGGGTGAGTATGATCAAAGTATATCACATACATGTAAGAATTGTTCAAGAATTCTGTTCAAGAATGCTGTTACAGGTCAGGGGGACGCGGAGAGCAGTGGAGGAGGTCCGGCTGGCCTTCCCCACTGGCCTCCCTCCCCCGCTGGCCTCCCTCCCCCGCTGGCTCCGCTGGCACACAGCCCCACACCCACCACAAATAACCAAGGGCAGGACTGCTGACCTCTCCCCGAGCCTCGGAGGGTCATCTAGCCCTGGCCTTCTACCTAGGTCCTTCTGGTCACCTCCTCGTTCATGTCCCCCTCCGAGAGCCGAAGTGGCTCCAACCCCAACCGTGTTCGTATTTTTGGCCCTGACAAGTTAGTCCGCGCAGCGGCGGAGAAGCGCTGGGACCGTGTTAAAATTGTGTGCAGCCAGCCGTACAGCAAGGTACGTCACATGGAAGCCGAGACGTCGGGGCCAGGGGGCCACTGAGCCAGGGGCTGGGCGGGGCGCCACCCTGGAGCGAGATCCTCCTGTGCCAGGCGGGTAGCCTGGTCTGTGGGGTCTGGGGGGGCAGCTGGGTAAACTGAGGCTCCTCCACAACAGAGGAGCAAAGGCGCGGTGGGTGCCCGCCCCTGCCGATTGCTCTACAGTGGGACAGGGAGGGCATGCAGGGTGCAGGCCGAGCCCGGCCTAGAGCCAGTTTTGGCTCAGTCATCGCTGAGCCAGAAAGGGCTCCCTGAGTGAAGGTGCATGGACCCAGCTCCGCCCGCCTCTGTGTTCCAGGACTCGCCCTACGGCCTGAGTTTTGTGAGGTTTCACAGCCCTCCAGACAAAGATGAGGTGGAGGCCCCATCCCAGGTGAGCCACCCCTGCCATCCCAGCCTTCTCCCTGCCCTTCCCCCACCTGCCAGCACCCTTCTCACAGCACTGACCTCTGCGACCTCAGAAGGGGACAGTGACCAAGCTCGGCCAGTTCCGTGTGAAGGACGAGGACGACAGCGCCACCTCCCTGAAGCCGGGCGCACTCTTCTTCAGTCGTTCCAACAAGCTGTCTCCAGGTGGGCACGGGAGGCCCAGTGCTGGGGCTGGGGCCGCAGAGCGCGTGCTTAGGGTGGGGCCCAGCCCGACATCTCAGCTCGGGAGCCTGAGGCTGGGGGACCGGAAATCAGCTGTGTCACCTGTCTGGTCTCAACAAAAGCCAGCCTGAGTGCTGAGGGCTGTGGCTAGGGCGCTTGGTCTGGGAAAGAGGCTGTCGGGGAGGAGGAGGCCTAGACTGCTGAGTCGGGAGGACGGTCTGGACCCCCTGGGGTCATTAGACCCCCCCCCCCAGGTCACTTGTGTGGGGACATGGTAGCCGCAGGCAGGAGCTGAGGTGCCTGTGGCCTGCCCCCTCATCCGCAGCCTCTGCGAGCGACCCTGCCGGCCCCAGCTATGCAGCAGCCACGCTGCAGGCCTCTAGTGCGGCCTCAGCCTCTCCAGCCTCCAGGGGTGTGGGCAGCGCTCCCCAGGTGAGCAGACCCTCAGACACGGGGGTGGGGGAGCCAGGAGAGCCTCGGCTGACTCTCTCCCCTCAGCCCCAGGAGTCACCCAAACGGAAGAGGAGTCTGGAAGACAGGCCGTCTCCCGGCAAAGCCTCGGCAGGGCCACCCGCCGCCAGGAAGCCCAAGTGTAAGCCGCTTCCCTCCTTGATTCGGGGGCCGCTCTGCCGCCGGGGAGGGCGTGCAGGGCCTCTCCCGTGGGGCCACAGCTAAGCTTCTGTCCTTGGCTTTGCAGTGATGGCTCCTGGCCGAGCCCCCGCCTCGGCCCCCGCCTCCGCCCCAGCACAGAAGGCCGACCCAGGGAAGCCTCGTGGAGGCTCGGAGCCCAGGGCAGCTCGGGGCCCCCAGGAGCTGGGCAAGGTCCTGCAGGGCGTGGTGCTGGTGCTGAGCGGCTTCCAGAACCCCTTCCGCTCCGAGCTCCGCGACAAGGCCCTGGAGATGGGGGCCAAGTATCGGCCGGACTGGAGCCCGGACAGCACACACCTCATGTAGGCCACCCGCCTGGCCCTGTGCCTCTGCCTCCCCCAGCTTCGCACCCCCGTGCCGTCCCTCCCTCACCCTGCCCCGTGTGCCCGTCAGACCACGTCTGACACCCGTTTTGCGTCCCCCAGCTGTGCCTTTGCCAACACCCCCAAGTACAGCCAGGTGCTGGGTCTCGGAGGCCGTATCGTGCGGAAGGAGTGGGTGCTGGACTGCCACCGCATGCGCCGCCGCCTGCCCTGCCGGAGGTGAGGCCTCTCGCCTGCCTGGCACACGCATGCCAGCCTCTCGGCCCGGAGCAGCCAGGGCCGGGGCCGTGAGGCACGCTCGGGTGGTCTCGAACCAGCATCAGCTGGGGCAGACAGGCGGGGCCTGCCCGCGGGCATGACCTGCCTGGTCAGGTCCTGTGGCGTCCGCTTTGTGCAGAAGGGAAAGGGCGCAGCGGGAATGTGTGGAGGTGGGGAGCTTCGGCCATGCTGGGCGGCACTGTGGCGGAAGTGAGGGCCCCGCTGCCCTGTGCGGCGGCCTTGCTCTTCAGGGAGGGCTCAGAGTGTTGGAGCCAGCTGTGGTGGGCAGCGGTGGGTGGCGGGCAGCGGGAGGTGGCAGCGGGCAGTGGGCGGTGGGTGGCGGGCAGTGGCAGCGGGAGGGGCAGCGGGCAGTGGGTGGCGGGCAGCGGGCGGTGGCAGCGGGCGGTGGGGAGGATTCCTACCGCAGTGCACCTCCACAGAGGTCTCACTTCGTGCCTGAGGCCCGACTCCTCCCTAGGTACCTCATGGCAGGACCTGGGTCCAGCAGTGAGGACGAGGGGGACGCTCACAGTGACAGCGCTGAAGAAGAAGCTCCTACACTTCCCAGAAAGGTCTGACGCCCCTGTCTGGCCAGGAGAGCGCTGGGAGTTAAGCAGGGCCATTCGCTTCTGCTCCCCCCACCCCCTGCATGGCCAGAGCCTCCCTCCACCCTCGCCTCACTCGGTCCCCTTCCTTAGCGACCTCAGGCCAAAGCCAAGACCCAGGCAGCAGGACCAAGCTCACCTCAGAGGCCATGCACCCCAGAAGAGACCAAAGCACCCTCACCAGGACCCCAGGACAGCAGTGACACTGAGGGAGAACAGTCAGGTTAGTCTGTGAGTGGGAGGTCTGGGCCCCTGGGTCTGAGAGAGGAGGCTGAGCCAGGACCCCTGGTCTGAGGAAGGAGGCTGGGCCTGGACCCCTGGGTCTGAGGGAGGAGGCTGAGCCAGGACCCCTGGTCTGAGGGAGGAGGCTGGGCCTGGACCCCTGGGGTCAGGACTTGAGTCAGGACTTCTGGGTCTGAGGGGAAGGCTGTGTCCAGATAAATGGAGTGGAGGAGGCACTGTGTGTCCAGGAAACTGGACAGAGAGGGCAACTGAGGTTGAGTTCACAGGCCCCGGCTGCATCTGGGGGCCATTCTGGGAGGGGGTTACCAGACTTCCCAGGAAACAGGCCAGTTGACTGAGCTGCTTCTGGCAGAAGGACAGGACGCCGGGGCGGACGACTCGGGGGACACTGAGGATGAGCTGAGGAGGTAGGCTTGGAGAGTGGGTGTGGCCTGGCCTTGGTGGGTGTGGCTTGCTCGCCTCACAACTCGGGACTGGACTGCACAGGGTGGCCAAGCAGAGGGAGCAGCGGCCGCCTCCAGCACCAGACCAGAATGGCGAGGACCCGTACGCAGGCTCCACTGATGAGAACACAGACAGCGAGGCAGACCTGCCAATCCCAGAGCTCCCAGGTTAGGGCCTTCTGCCGAGGTGTGGCCTGGGGCTGTGGCCTTCCCCACCTGCTGCCTGGGGCTCATGCCCCTAGAGCCTGCTGGGCCTGTTCCCCCTGCTGCCTGGCATGTCCCCCAAAGCTCTGCTGGCCTGCCCCACCTGCTCCTGCCGTGCCCCCAGAGCCCTGCTGGTCTCCTTCCCTCTGTGGCCTCTCTCCTTGCCCCTGCTCACAGCTTCCTGCTCTCCACTCCCCTTCCAGCCAGTGTGCCCCCTCCCCCCACGCCCACACTCAGCTCTGTTGACGCCTGCTGCCCCTGGACTCCTGAGTGCGGCATGCTGTTCAGCACTCACCCCCGCAGTGTAAAGCCAGCTGTGTGCAGCCCTCCACGGCTAGCTTCTTTAGGGTGTCTTTTGAGGCAGGGTCTCGGAGTTCCAGACTCCTCGCCCTTGCGGCCCTCCTGCCTCAGCCTCCCAAGCTTTCAGAGTCCACGTGAGCCTCCACGCCTGCTCGGAGCCTGTGCAGGTGGTGCCCCTCCTGGGAGTAGGAGAGCTAGTGTGGAGGCTCCCGCCTGCTGTCCCAGCTCTCGGGGCTGAGGCACCGTCCCAGCTTCAGGGCCCCTGGACTAACCCCCTTTCAGACAGAGAAAGGAGGGCTGGAGGGCGGGAGTTGGGGAGGGTGAGCAGGCTGAGGCCGGGAGGCCTCGGTCACCGGAAGAGCCATTCCTGGGGCTGCGGGCAGCGGTGGGAGAGTGAGACACCGTGAAGATGGGAAGGAGCCATCTGGTGAGGTTTCTGGGCCTGCCAGCCGCGGCGTGGACAGGTGCTCCCTCCCTGCCCAGGGGTGCCCTCTGCGAGCCTCCACCTCCCTGTCCTCACGGCCTTGCCCATCCCGCAGACTTCTTCCAGGGCAAACATTTCTTCCTGTACGGTGACTTTCCTGGGGACGAGAGGAGGCAGCTCATCCGATACGTGACAGCGTTCAACGGGTCAGTGGTGGGTGGCTGGCGGGAGGGCGCGGGCCCCAGAGGCCTGGCAGCCTGGCGGGAGGGCACAGGCTGCAGAGGCCAGTGGGGCCCTGTCCGACCTTGTGGTCCTGGAGGCTGCCCTTCCCCGCCCTCTGAAGCAAAGCAGTGTCAGGCTGTGTGGAGGAGCAGCCTCGGGCAGAGGTCAGCCAGGCAGACACAGAAGAGAGGGAGGGAGGACTGTCCGGAGAGGACAGCACACACATGGAGAGCTGCTGCTCTGCAGATGCTTCGTGGGGTCTGAGCAGGAGCTGAGGGACGGCAGGGCCGGAGCGGAGGGCGGCACGGGGAGGCCGGGCACGGGGAGGCAGGGCCGGAGCGGAGGGTGGCACGGGGAGGCCGGGCACGGGGAGGCAGGGCCGGAGCGGAGGGTGGCACGGGGAGGCCGGGCACGGGGAGGCAGGGCCGGAGAGGCCGGGCATGCTCACGCCCGCTCTGCCCTCAGCGAGCTGGAGGACTACATGAGCGATCGGGTCCAGTTTGTCATCACGGCGCAGGAGTGGGACCCCAGGTTTGAGGAGGTGAGCGTGGGGGGTGGCGGTGGGCCTCAGCCCGCCTGCCCCGGCGCCCGCTGACGTCCTCCCCATGCGACCCAGGCGCTTGTGAGCAACCCCTCGCTGGCCTTCGTGCGCCCCCGCTGGATCTACAGCTGCACGGAGAAGCAGAAGCTCCTGCCGCACCAGCTCTACGGGGTGGTGCCCCGGGCCTGAGGGCACAGCGGGAGTCTAATAAAGGAGGCTTGGACGCAGTCTTCTCTCAGGAGACCCCACTGTGCCGCGACTGCCGGCCTCTGAGCCACCGTGTCCGCCCAGGGAACTGCCCAGTGCTGTCCCCGCCGTGATCCGAGCCGTCTTGGCAGATGGGTGAGGGCTGGGGGCGTGGGTGTCCACCGCCGTGCCAGCCTCCCGGTCCTTCCTGGCATCACCATGGCTTCCCCAGCACCGTTCACACATAACTCAGGAGGCAGGGCGGGCAGGAGGAAGGCTGTCCAACAGTTGCCCAAATCCTGGCGCCAGGAAGGAGCCGCACTGCCAGGGGTGGAAGTGGAGGGGCGGGTCACAGGAGCACAGTGACGGGGTGGCCGGAGGCCACTCACAGGGAGGGCTCAGGGTGGCCGGCTGGAAAGTGAACACGGCCCACGGAGCAGACTCAGGAGGCCATGAACTGTACTGGATGAGGACCCCGGTGCTCAGAGGCGGAGGCCGGGGATCACTGCGAGGCAGGAGGGAGGCCAACTTTAGATCCTCAGTACCTCAGTCCAAACGCTGCCTCGGGGGAGCTGTAACCTCCAGGCTGAGGGCTTGAACTTCATCCTGGGGTGGGGCCAGAGGGCCTTCCAGGGAGGGCAAAGGTCAAGGTCGGCCAGGTTGGCTGTTGGATAACTTCCTGGACAGTTGTGTGCATGGTCAGTGGGTCAGTGACCGGCTGTTCCAGCTGCACCGCACTGTCCTGCCCCGTGGCTGGGCACCACCCAGCTTAGCCCACACAGCCCTGGTGCGGGTGCCTGGGCCGGAAGGGCTGTGACTGGCCTCCCCTCGGCTCCACAGCCCCATCTCGCCTCTAGGGTGCCCGCTGTCCCCTGTGCAGGGCACAGTGCCTCCTCTTCCCACGTTAGTCGCCGAGCCCTTGCCTGTCGTGAGACCCACCACACGGGTGGACCTGCCCGTCCTCATGGCGCCCGGCGGGTCGGAACAGGCAGCTCCGTGGGCTTCCCTGGAGCGCTGAGGGCTGTGGCAGCATCTCTGGCTACATGGCAGATTTGAGGACAGCCAGCGTGACCTGAGACCAACAGGCCCTGCTGACATGAGCCCCACCTGGGTTAATCATTTTTTGTGACAAGCCTTTAGCGCGTGCTGAGCTGAGCCCAAGCCCTCTGCTGCTCTGTCTAATGACCACTGATCCAGGGTCCTCCATACCTCCTGCCTCGTTCTCTCTCAGCACGAGGGTGTGCTCACACTTCCAGGACGGTGACGTGACTGTTGTAGCTGTTATTCTGTGCCCGTTCCCCATCTGTGGGACTCGGGATGCCCAGTGAAGAAAGCCACAGCCCCCAATTTCGTGGGGCGTACGAGCTTGGTAGCGGGCAGGGCAGGGTGGGCACTTGTAACAGCAATGGGGCAGGATGGGGTCCGCCCAGACCTGGAGCATGCACAGGAGAGCGAGCAGAGGCCCTGGAGGAGCAGCCAGGAAGCAGGGCACCAGGCTTCACAGATCCACAGATCACTCATCCCTGTCCCTCTGCTCGTGGGTAAATCCCCTCGCCCATTTTCCTGATCTGTGCAAGGTTGGGGCTTGGCCTGGTGCTCTGTATTCAGATCTAGACTCTGGGCCCCCCGGTTGCAGTCCTGATGACTGTTTACACGCTGAACAATGTGTAAAGTCATTTCCCAGTTATCTCTGATTGGTTAGTTAGAAACAGGAAAATCTGGGCCCTCTAACTGGGCAGAAGAGGTAGGCGGAGCTTCCGACCCTGGGCTTGTGGTCTCAGTGGGGATCAGGTAAGGGGGAAGAGGGGCATGGAGAGCAAGAATGTTGCTTGACAGCAGATCCAGCCCAGACAACATGGGAAGGGGCCAGACTGGCTTAGAGAATCAGTATAAATCGTGCCGGCCCAGTTACCATGTTAAAGCTGTTTAACTAACTCAACAGACCTCTGACCCAGTGATGTGGGAGCTAGCGGGGTTAGAAAAGCGCTAGAATTAATAAATGTTCTGTAGTATGTGGTGGGACCAGCCCAACACCTTTGGTGTCTTTGAGGCTCTCTGCCCACGTTGGCCTGGAAGACACCAAACACTCGGGGCTGAGGCGGCGAGGCCAGGACAGCCGGGGCTGCTCCTCTCCCCTCCAGTGTCTCCTTACGTGTCTCCTCCTGTGTCTCGTGTGTCTCCTGTGTCAGTGCTGGCCTCTTTCCCACACCTTCCGCTCTGTTCACTGGCCCCTGGTGGTGGGCTGTGCCCAGTGCGGCCACAGCAGGGCGCTGTGCTGGCCATTGCCGACGCCAGCGTCCAGGCCTGAGTGTGCAGGGTGAATCATGGCAGCAGACTGGTGTGTGCTCTGAGTGTCCTCTGGCCAAGGCCGGGGCACGAGCCAAGCCTCCATGTGCCTCACCAACCAAAAATGCCGGCAGGCTTTGACCTCTGCCATACAAATGTGTGCGCGCAGGGGAACAGCCCGGCCAGTGTCACCACAACTCCAGGACCAAGGTGTGGCCCCCATGCCAGACTGGTGCCAGCTGCCTGTCCATAAACGGCGAACCCGACCTTGTAAATCAGATCTGGGACAGACAGACAGCCGTGGCTGCAGAAACTAGGGCCCGGCACTACTGGCTGCCCCGGAGGGCCAGCCTGGGCTAAGGACACAGCCCCCCAGCCGCACCCACTGTCCTCGCCTGCCCCTCCCGGGCTGGGGGGCTACAGGCTGGAGGTCGGTGAGGGTGGGCGGCGCGCAGCCCGTGCATGTCGGGAAGTCGGGGCTCCGGAGCCCTCTGGGCCTGGCTCAGCCCGCGCCCTCCCCCATCCGGGCTGGCACTCGTGCATGGTCACGGCGGGAGCAGGAGCGGGGAGTCGGCCACGCACGCCCCTGTGCTCACCCTTCCCTTCCTAAGTGGCCCAGGCTCCTCCTGCACTCCCAACTGAGCCGAGGATGGCCTTGAACTGGTGACCCCCACACCTTCACCTCCCCGCCCCACCCCGTCCCGTCATTTTCTCGCAGAACTTATTACATTCGGTTACTCTGGACGAGGGTGTGTCAGTGTGAACTCTCAGGTCTCATTCCCACCCTGTGGGGCTCTAACTGCCGGTCTCCTGGGCCTGGCACTGAGAACCCCACACACGGGCCACGCCCCACCCTCGGGAGCCGTGGTCAGGGGACTGTGGGCCCGGGAACACCATCAGCTCCCCACCCCACCTCCACCCCCACCCCACCTCCACCCCTCCCCAACCTCCACCCCCCCCCCCCTCCACCCCTCCTCACCTCCACCCCTCCCCACCAGGTGGAGCAGCCTCAGGCCGCGCCCTCCCTCCCTCCCTCCCTCCCCTCCCTGGGCTGCAGAGTGTCAGGCCAAGGCTGACAGTGGCTGGCCTCCTCCCAGGCAGCGCTGCCCTGTGCTGGCACACGCCAGTGAAAGTCCCCGGCCCCGGGTCTCCTGCCGGAGGACCTGGCAGCCCTGAGAGCTGCAGCTTCTGGCTGGCGCTGGATTCTGCAGCTTCTGGCTGGCGCTGGATTCTGCCGCTTTCTAGCTATGCGACCATGAGTGGGTCTTTCACATTTCTGGGCCTCAGTGTCCCCATGTACAGAATGGAGCTCCCTGGGTGTTAAATAACCAATGAACAGTATTTGCAAATCCTTGTTGCTTTTATTCTTATTTATGTATTTATTTATTTTTGAGACAGGGTCTCACTATGTAACCCTGGCTGTCCTGGAACTCCCTCTGAACACCAGGCTGGCCTCGAACTCAGAGAGCCGCTTGCCTCTCCTTCCCCAGTGCTTAAATCAAAGGTGTGCACTGCCAAGGGGCGCTCCAGCTAATGTTCTCCAGCTCCTACGTGTGTGTATATATTTAAATTACATTCTGGGCACAGTGGTGCACGCCTTCAATCCCAGCACTTGGGAGGCAGAGGCAGGTGGATCTCTTTGAGTTCAAGGCCAGCCTGGTCTATAGAGTAAGTTCTGGGACACCCAAGGCTACACGGAGAAACCCTGTCGGGAAAAACAAAAACAAATTGCATTTGTTGCTCGTGTGTGTGTGTGTTTGATGTTCCTCTGTGGAGTCCATGTGTGGGGTCAGAGGCCACTTTGGGTTTGACTCCTTCCCATTGGTGGATCCTGGCCGCTGAACTCAGCTGTCAGACTCGGCAGCAAGCCTCACCTCCTGAGGCCGCTCCAAGGCCCAAGATGTTGTTTTCACTGTGCATTAAATCAGGCCGAATGAGGCCAGACTGTCCTGAGAGCAGCAGCTGAGCAGGCTAAGGGAAGGACGCCGGAGCCCAGCGGAAGAGTGGGGCAGGTCCTGAGTGGGGAGTGAGGACTGAAAAGATTAATAGACCAACACACTACACATGGGATCCAGCAGATTCTTGTCGCCTGTTTATTCCAGTAACCCCTTGTCAAGTCAGAGCAGAGCACCTCGGTACAATGTGTACCTGTCTTCTAGAAAGTTCACTTGAGGTGGACAGCTTACCCACTCTGTTTCCAGGGGTGGAGCCCCTGCCTGGAATCCCCCAGTGAGGGGCTGGGGTGGCTCAGTGGTGGAGCCCCTGCCTAGAGCCCCCCAGTGAGGGGCTGGGGTGTGGCTCAGTGGTGGAGCCCCTGCCTAGGATCCCCCAGTGAGGGGCTGGGGGTGGCTCAGTGGTGGAGCCCCTGCCTAGAACCCCCCAGTGAGGGGCTGGGGTGTGGCTCAGTGGTGGAGCCTCTGCCTAGAATCCCCCAGTGAGGGGCTGGGGTGAGGCTCAGTGGTGGAGCCCCTGCCTAGAATCCCCCAGTGAGGGGCTGGGGGGTGGCTTAGTGGTAGAGTCCCCCAGTGAGGGGCTGGGGTGTGGCTCAGTGGTGGAGCCCCTGCCAAGAATCCCCCAGTGAGGGGCTGGGGGGTGGCTTAGTGGTAGAGTCCCCCAGTGAGGGGCTGGGGTGTGGCTCAGTGGTGGAGCCCCTGCCAAGAATCCCCCAGTGAGGGGCTGGGTGTGGCTCAGTGGTAGAGTCCCCCAGTGAGTGGCTGGGGTGTGGCTCAGTGGAGAGCTCCTGCCTAGAATCCCCCAGTGAGTGGCTGGGGTGTGGCTCAGTGGTGGAGCCCCTGCCTAGAATCCTCCAGTGAGGGGTTGGGGGTGTGACTCAGTGGTAGAGCCCCTGCCCAGAATCCCCCAGTGAGGGGCTGGGGGGTGGCTTAGTGGTAGAGTCCCCCAGTGAGGGGCTGGGGTGTGGCTCAGTGGTGGAGCCCCTGCCAAGAATCCCCCAGTGAGGGGCTGGGTGTGGCTCAGTGGTAGAGTCCCCCAGTGAGTGGCTGGGGTGTGGCTTAGTGGTAGAGTCCCCCAGTGAGGGGCTGGGGTGTGGCTCAGTGGTGGAGCCCCTGCCAAGAATCCCCCAGTGAGGGGCTGGGGGGTGGCTTAGTGGTAGAGTCCCCCAGTGAGGGGCTGGGGTGTGGCTCAGTGGTGGAGCCCCTGCCAAGAATCCCCCAGTGAGGGGCTGGGTGTGGCTCAGTGGTAGAGTCCCCCAGTGAGTGGCTGGGGTGTGGCTCAGTGGAGAGCCCCTGCCTAGAATCCCCCAGTGAGTGGCTGGGGTGTGGCTCAGTGGTGGAGCCCCTGCCTAGAATCCTCCAGTGAGGGGTTGGGGGTGTGACTCAGTGGTAGAGCCCCTGCCCAGAATCCCCCAGTGAGGGGCTGGGGTGTGGCTCGGTGGAGAGCCCCTGTCTAGAATCCCCAGTGAGAGCTGGCCGTGGATCAGATAGAGCTTAGCAGAACATTTCTGTACAGTGTGGAAGGCCAGGGAGTCCCTGTGGGGACAGGGCTCAAATGTCACTAAAACAGGAGGGAAGGGCCCCACAGGAATGGTTGGCTCTTTCGCTATGCCTGAGGTTCCTTGTTTCCTGGCCTCTCCTAGTACCCCGACTGCCCACTGTTTGTGCATTGTGCCTGGCTGCTCTCCTTCGGGTCCTAGCTTCAGGTGTGGGCCAGGAAAGCCTTCCTGAGTCCGTGGAGGATGCCTCACGCCTCGTTTCTTTCCTCTCTGCCTCCTCTATCTCTCAGGATCTTCTCTATCAAGTTTGTTACATTTTATAGCACTCCGCCACCCAGGCTGGCCAGAATCAAAGCTGGGCATGGTGCCCACGTCTAAAACCCCAGCACTTGGGAGGCAGAAGCAGGCAGGGTTCTGAGTTCAAGGCCAGCCTGGTCCACAGAGCGAGTCCAGGACAGCCAGGGCCACACAGAGAAACCCTGTGTCAGAAAGCAACAGACAAACAACAGTAACAAAAGGTTACAAAATGCCAGGCGGCTTGGCCTCTCTGCGTCCCCAGAGGTTGCTAGGCTCCCGTGGCCTCCCTGTGTTCTTTCATGGGTCCCTCTGCAGCCTTCTGGCTTCCATCTTCACCTCCCAGTCAAGTTTTAAGCTGTGGTGTCTCCGAATGGCCCCACGGATGCTGAGGTCGACAGCAATGGCCACATTGGTGTGTGTGCATGCGTGCGGGTAAGTGCACATTTGTGCCACGCCAAAAATGTGGTCGTCCGAAGACAGTGGCGAAATGGTTTTCTCCTCCCACTGCTCCCGCCGCCCACCTCGAAGGTTCACCCTTACCTTTCATTGACTGAAGCCTGGGAGAAAAGGCCACAGGGAATTTCTGGCCTGCCCAGACAGACAGACAACAGACACAGGTCTTGGAAAGTGTAGCCTTTATGTAACTCTCATTTTCTGAAACAGTTTAGGATCAAAGCAAAGTGGGTCGCATAAAGGGGTTAACAGTGTCAGTTCAAAAGAAACAAAGGGTTGTCTTGTCTGTGGTGCCCTGGGCGCGGACTCCCAGTACGCAGCACCCTAACCCCCCAGCTCAGATCCTCCCTCCCCCAGCTGCTCATTTGGCCACCTCCCACTCTCGCTCTCCTTTGCCCACGCTCCTTGTCCTTCTCTCCTGCTGGCTCCCCCAGGTTCCTGCCTGCAGCTTCCTCTCTCTGGCCTCTGGCTGTGCTGTTCTGCAGTAAAGACCTTCCCCTCCTCAGCCAGGCTTCAGGAGGCCATGCCTTCTAGGAGCAGGTCCTGTAAGGCCCCCTGGCAGGGTTCAGGAGAAGGTGCAGTGGGACTGTCAGAAACCCAGCGCCGCAGCTAGGCACCATGGTTCCTTCTCTGCGGAGAGCGCTGGGACGGAGCTGCGGTGGGGAGGTGGGGACGGAAACCAGGGTTCTTCTGCTACCTAGGAGTGTTCCCGCTATGGATGGGTTCCAGGAGCGGACTGTTTGACAGCCTGTGCCCTAGGAAAATGGGGTTCATGAGCCGGAGTTGCTCTGCTTTAGAAACAGGCGGGTAGGTGTGCAGGCCGGTTCTGTACCAGCTTTACACAGTCTACGGTCAGCGAAGAGGAAGGACGCTGGAGGAGGAAATGAGTCCAGAAGGTCGGCGGTAGGTTAATGATTGATGGGGAGGGCCCAGGGCGGCCTGGGTGGGGCCGCCTGGGTGGGGCCGCCTGGGCCTGAAGGAGGGCAGGCTGGGCGAGCCTCGGGGAAGCCAGCCCGTGTCAGCACCCTCCGCGGCCTGCGCGCCAGCTCCCGCCGCGCGATCCTGCCCTGCTGGGTTCCCCGCGCTCAGTTCCGGGTCATCCTCAGCTACGAGGGGGCTTGAATCCAGCATGGGCTACAGAGACCCAGTCTAAACACACAAGGACGAGAGGGAGGAGGGAAGGAGGGGGAAACAATGAAAACAAACAATGAAGGAGGAGAAAGAAAGAGCCACCATCTGACAAAGCAGCTAAAGTGACAGGTGTGGGCGCTCGCAGATGGCCCCGTTGCTAAGCAACCATTGCTGGCCTAACCGGAGTTTGGTCCCTGGGACCCATGTAAAGGTAGGTGGAAGCTGAGTGCAGAGCATGCCCGGCGCTTTGGAGAGGACCCGGGTTCTGTTCCCAGCACCGCCGTGCGCAGTGCACAGCCTCCTGTAATTCCAGCCCCGGCCGCACACGCGCCTCACTAAAAACAACACAAACAGAGTCTCCGTTTCTGCTGCCGCCGCTGGAAGGCGTCGTGTCCAGCCCGGCCGAGCCAGCCGGGCGCAGGGCCACACACGCCTCCGATCCCAGCACTCCGGAGGCAGGGCCGGGGGGATGAGTGAGATCAGGCCGGCCTGGGCTGCAGAGCCATTTCCAGGACAGCCAGGGCTTGCGGTGAGAACCCGTGTCAGAAAAAAATCAAACAACTAAACAGAAGACAGCTGCAATCAGACACGCATCGGTGCCTCCGAACGCTGGTGACCTTTCCATTTCCACCTGTTTCCTGGAAAAAGCCGGTGTCTCTGGGCGTGTAGCGGCTTCAGGCGTCTCTGCGGGTTTCCAAAGCGGCTCCTTTAAGACAGGCCCCGCCTTGCTCGCCCCGCCCTCCCTGGTCAGCCCCGCTCCGCCCCGCCCCGCCTCGCCCCGCCCTCCCTGGTCAGCCCCGCTCCGCCCCGCCCCGCCCGCTCCGCCCTCCCGGGTCAGTTCCGCCCCCGCCCCGCCTCGCCCCGCCCTCCCGGGTCAGCCCCGCTCCGCCCCGCCTCGCTCGCCCCGCCCTCCCGGGTCAGCCCCGCCTCGCCCCGCCCCCCCGGGTCAGCCCGGGAGCATCGGGCTGCGGCCGCGCGGCGGCTGGGCGCAGAGAGCGGCGCGATGTCCGGCGCGGCCCTCAGGCTGGCCGGGCGGCGGCTGAGCCAGCGAAGCGCACCCGGGGCGCCGGTCCTCCTCCGGCAGGTGCGGCGGGAGGCTCCTGGACGGGATTGCTTGCGGAGGGAGCGGGGCGGCCCCGGGCGAGGCGGGCTGGGCTCTCGGGTCCGCAGGCACGCGGCGGGTCCCGAGCCCTCTGCGCTACCGCACCCCGCAGATGTTTGAAGCCCGGAGCTGCACCTACACCTACCTGCTGGGCGACTGGGAGGCGCGGGAGGCCGTCCTCATCGACCCGGTGCTGGAGACGGCGCCGCGGGACGCCCAGCTGGTGAAGGAGCTGGGGCTGAAGCTGCTCTACGCGGGTCAGTGGGGACTCGCTCGGCGGGAGGGGGCCGGGCCCGGACATGGCCGAGGCTGGGGGACACAGGAGGGCTGGGGGCTAGACCCCGGGGTCTGAATGAGGATTGGAGTCTGCACCCCTGGGTCTGAGAGGGAGGAGGAGGCTGATCTGGATCCCCTGGGTGTGAGGGAGGAGGCTGTCCTGGACCCCTGGTCTGAGGGAGGAGGCTGTCCTGACCCCTGGTCTGAGGGAGGAGGCTGTACTGACCCCGGGTCTGAGGGAGGAGGCTGTCCTGAGCCCTGGTCTGAGGGAGGAGGCTGTCCTGGACCCCTGGTCTGAGGGAGGAGGCTGTCCTGGACCCCTGGTCTGAGGGAGGAGGCTGTCCTGAGCCCTGGTCTGAGGGAGGAGGCTGTCCTGAGCCCTGGTCTGAGGGAGGAGGCTGTACTGACCCCGGGTCTGAGGGAGGAGGCTGTCCTGAGCCCTGGTCTGAGGGAGGAGGCTGTCCTGGACCCCTGGTCTGAGGGAGGAGGCTGTCCTGACCCCTGGTCTGAGGGAGGAGGCTGTACTGACCCCTGGTCTGAGGGAGGAAGCTGGGCCTTGACCCCTGGTCTGAGGGAGGAGGCTGTACTGACCCCTGGCCTGAGGGAGGAGGCTGGGCCTTGACCCCTGGTCTGAGGGAGGGCTGGGTCTGCCTCCTTGGCTCTGAGGTCTGGATGCAGTAGGCTGAAAGCATTCAATTCTCTGTGCATGCTTCTTTCTAGTGAACACGCACTGCCACGCTGACCACATCACCGGCTCAGGGGTCCTCAAGTCCCTCCTCCCCGGCTGCCAGTCCGTCATCTCCCGCCTCAGCGGGGCCCAGGCTGATGTGCACATCGAGGAGGGTGACACCATCCGCTTCGGGCGATTTGTGAGTCGGGTGCTGGTCTCAGAGGGGAGGGTGTGGGCCTGGGGAAGCGGCTGCTGGGCCGAGGAGGGAGGGTCAGCGGGTGCAGGCTCAGACTCCTGCCTCTGTTCTCTGTGGAGAGTACCAGGACCCCAGGATGGGTGCCGCAGGCAGGGGTGGCCCCGAAGCCAACAGCCATGAAGTTTCCTGAGGCCTTGGGCAGGCATTGCCTGGCATTTCCATAAACCTTGTTTGGTGCTTCTGGGCCAGGGCTGAGGGAGGCCCCCAGCCTTTGGTAAGGAAGGGGCATCCTGTGGCGGTGAGGTCTCTGCAGCTACCACTTGAGGTGGCACTCACGCATAGTGGCGTGAACTCAGGGTCACACGCCTGCGTGGGTTCCTCCTGAAGTGTTAGCCTCGAGGCCTCACCCAGGGCTGAAGGTTCCTCCTTTGCCCTCTCTGCTTTGCCACCCTGGGCTATGGGCAGGGTGGGGCGGGGGTGAGGGCTGTGCCCGGAGGGAGGAAGCAGGTGATCAGAATTGCCAAAGATGTAGTTTGCTGCTGGGGACGGAAACGGAGGTGGGGGTGGGGGCTGGCCTCTGGCTTGCTGGTCCTGATTCGGGGTGCTGTGCTGAGAGGGCTCGGCTGCTGTCACAGGCTGTGGTGTCAGGCCTGTGCTGGGAAGCCATGAAGAGCAGTCTGTGTCAGCCCCGCTGGGGAGGGGGACAAGTGTTGCCGGGTCCAGAGAGGAGGGTGCAAGGCCTCGTGTGCGCAGCCTTTGACAGGGTTCCGCACACTGGGCTGACCCCAACATAACATCGTGCTCCCTCATGGCCGTCACCCTGCTGCTGTTACGACCATAGTGCAAACATCTGTGTTCCGATGGCCGTAGCGACCCCTGTGAAAGGCCCCTTCAACCCCGGGGGTGGAGACCACAGCCTGAAAAGCAGCGCCTCAAGGCCGGCTGTTCTCCAGGGACAGGTGACAGGCACCTAGGTCGGGTGGCCCTGGCTGGCTGTTTGACCTCTGCTAGGACACACGTACATACGACTTGAGCATCTTCAAAATAAGCTAGCGGGACTAGCACATGCTCTTGACCCCAGCACTCAGGAGGCAGATACTGAGGTAGGTGGAGCTCTGTGAGTTCAAGGCCAGCCCAGAACAGCCAGGAATACAGGGAGAATTAAAAAAAAAAAAATTAAACACAACGAGGAGGAGCCTTAAAATGTGCGTAAGGCACACACCCATCCCAGGAGTTCAAGGTCACCCTCAGTCACTTATCACGTGTGAGTCCAATCAAGGCTACAGGTGACCCTGCACCAAAAATTAAAAAAATTCAAATGCTAGCATGGTTGCACGCAGTTAATCCCAGCATTCGGGCTGACACAGGGTTCATGCCTGCTGGTCCCTGTGAGGCCCTCTGTCGGAACACAGGAAAACAAACAGAACTGAAAGGCCCTTTTCTGCCCACAGAGGCTGACACCTTCAGTGCATCGCTGTAAAGGGCTCAGCTGTGCTCAGCTTCGTGTTTGTCTTTCCTTTACTCCATTTTATTGATCTAATCCACGTACAGCCTGAGCCGCTCACCGGAAGCCTGTGAGTCACCGAGATGTAGGATATTTGTAGAATGATGTGCCCATCCTTACAAGCCATTTCAGCCTATTTCCACCTCCCTCCTTCCCTCCCAGCCTCAGGCAAACCTCTTTCATTCTTCATTCTTTGTTTATGTGGCTTTATAGCCCAGACTGGCCTTGACTCATCATTCTCCCGCATCGTCCCTTCAGTTGGTAGTTTGCAACATTTCTGCCACTACGCCACTACTGGGGATAAAACCTAGGGCCTGGTTCATGCTAAAAGGACTCTACGCCTGTCCCACACAGGGGCTCTACCACTGAGCCACTCCCCAGCCCCTCACTGGGACACTCTAGGCAGTGGCTCTACCACTGAGCCACACCCCAGCCCCTCACTGGGGGAGTCTAGGCAGAGGCTCTACCACTGAGCCACACCCCAGCCCCTCACTGGGGGACTCTAGGCAGGGGCTCTACCACTGAGCCACACCCCAGCCCCTCACTGGGGGAGTCTAGGCAGGAGCTCTACTACAGAGCCACACCCCAGCCCCTCACTGGGGGAGTCTAGGCAGAGGCTCTGAGCCACACCCCAGCCCTCACTGGGGAGGCAGGGGCACACCCCCAGCCCTCACTGGGGGATCCTAGGCAGTGGCTCTACCACTGAGCCACACCCCAGCCCCTCATTGGGGGAGTCTAGGCAGGGGCTCCACCACTGAGCCACACCCCAGCCCCTCACTGGGGGATTCTAGGCAGGGGCTCCACCACTGAGCCACGGCCCAGCCCCTCACTGGGGGATTCTAGGCAGAGGCTCCACCACTGAGCCACACCCCAGCCCCTCACTGGGGGATTCTAGGCAGGGGCTCCACCACTGAGCCACACCCCAGCCCCTCACTGGGGGTTCTAGGCAGGGGCTCCACCACTGAGCCCCTCATTGGGGGACTAGGCAGCCCCTCACTGGGATTCTAGGCAGGCAGGCTCCACCACTGAGCCATACCCCAGCCCCTCACTGGGGGAGTCCAGGCAGGGGCTCCACCACTGAGCCACACCCCAGCCCCTCACTGGGGGATTCTAGGCAGGGGCTCTACTACAGAGCCACACCCCAGCCCCTCATTGGGGGAGTCTAGGCAGGGGCTCCACCACTGAGCCACACCCCAGCCCCTCACTGGGGGATTCTAGGCAGGGGCTCCACCACAGAGCCACAGCCCAGCCCCTCACTGGGGCATTCTAGGCAGGGGCTCCACCACTGAGCCACAGCCCAGCCCCTCACTGGGGCATTCTAGGCAGGGGCTCCACCACTGAGCCATGGCCCAGCCCTTTTTATTTTGAGAGGTCTTAGTAATATTTCCAAGTTGACCTTGAGCTCACGGTCTGTGCCAGGCGGCCCTAAACTTCTGACCCTCCAGCCTGAGCCTGGATTGCAGGTCTACAGGCCACTATGCTTGGGCTTTAAGTCACTTTATTCTCCTGTATTGTCCTTGCTGTCTGTCTGGGTCTTCCCGTCTGTACATCTCACAGAAGTGTGCACGTATTTGGGATTTTTCGGCTGGCTTCATTCTCCTCAGTGGGGCTGTTTTGGGTAGAGCTGCTGTGAATGATCTTGCACAGACTCTTTGGTGGATGAGGTTGCGGTGTCGCTGGCACTGTGAAGGTTCCAGGTGTTCAACAGTTGTGCCGACAGCTGCTGGTATCATGTTGGTCAGCGTGCACGTAGCTTCCTGTAAATTCTTTACACACCGCATGGGTCTGTTTTTCCTGACTCTTATGTTTTCTGCCCCTTTAGAAGGTGGCGGTGGTGCACACTTTTAATCCTGGCCCTGGAGAGTGAGGGGCATCAGATCTCTGAGTTCGAGGCCAGCTTGGTCTACAGAGTAAATTCCAGGACAGCCAGGGCCACACAGAGAAACCCTTGGATAAATAAATCAATAAATAAGTTGGATTCCAGCTGGGAGGGGTGGCTCAAGCCTGTAGCCCTGCACTTGGAAGGCAGAGGAGGAGAACCAGGATCTCTGTGTCATCCTTGGCTAATGATGAACTCGAGGCCACCTGAGCTGTACACACACACTCTGACCTTGACAGCTGGGCTGTGGTGTGCTAATGAGATGTGATAAAACATTAGGAACAAGACAGGAGGCTCTAAAACAACAGTTACGTGAGAAGTGTGCGCACGCTGACTCTTACTGGTTTGCTCGTGGCTTCCTTCTTCCTCATCTCTACCTGGGAGCACCCTCATCGCCCTAGTGGACTTTGTGCTCTGATCCCTCTTCTGGGGGACCATCCTGGCTTACACAGTTATAGATGGTTCCCCTTGACGTTCAGCTTGGTGAGGCAAAGCTCTAATCCTAGCTCTCCAGATGCAGGGATCTCTGGATCTTGTGGCCAGCCTGGGCTACAGAGTGAATCCATGCTTCCAGCGAAATCGAAGACAAGAAACATACAGAGCTTGGGTGCCTGAGTCTGTTCTCATTCCTTCTCGCTGATGTTGGCAGCTGTAATTTTTGTCGTTGCTTTGAGACAGGGTCTCTCTATGTTGCCCTGGTTAGCCCGGGACTCAGCATTTAGATGAGGCCTGCCCCACTCACAGAGGTCCCCTGCCTCTGCCTTCTGAGGTGTAATTCTTTCTCGTGGTTCTATAGTCAGGGATGGCCACC
Source organism: Meriones psammophilus (assembly GCA_036365155.1). Taxonomy (NCBI): domain Eukaryota; kingdom Metazoa; phylum Chordata; class Mammalia; order Rodentia; family Muridae; genus Meriones; species Meriones psammophilus. The sequence goes on from JAEOAE010003152.1 coordinate 593,284, forward strand.
TTTCTCTGTGAAAGACTGGACAGTAAATCTAACCTTCACAGGCCGCCTGGCGTGTGTTCTGGGACACAGCTGCCCTCTTGTGGTGTGAAAGGCATTGGCACAAACAGAGAAGCGGAAGTGTGGCTGGGAGTTCAAGAGCTTTCCTTATGGCTCCCAAGGTTCGAGTTTTACAGTGCTGTGCCCTCTGCCCCAGTGGGCCTGGAACGCACGGAGGTTGCCTTGTCTCAGCCTCCTGGGCGTGTGCTTACATGCCTGGCTAAGGTCCACCCCTCACTTCTCCCGGTGTCAAGCACAGGCTGACTTTGGACTTGTTACATTGCTGAGGAGGACCTTGCACGCCTGACCTACGCCTCCTGCCTTCACCTCCGCAATGCAGCAATCCCAGGCGCACACCCACAGCCGGGTTGAGCCAAGGGGCAACGTAAAAACCTCTCAGAATCGAGGGCTAGGTCAGATCTCTCTCGCTGCAGCTTGCCAGCCCCTAATGTGGGCCCCACAGTTTACTTCCTCATCCTCCCTGGGTGGTTATCATTGGTTTTCACAATGGTCAAGGATTTAGTGCTGATGTTCTAGTCTCTACAAGTTCCTTGGCAAAAGCTGCCTTCAGTTCCCAGGAATTGCCCTGCTGAGTCACAGACCGGACATACCCTTAACCTTAGGAACTTTGCAGATGCCTTTTTCTCTTGCAGTGCTGGGGGTGGAACCCAGGACACTTAACATGCTAGGTGTGCTCTACTACAGAGCCACACCCAGCCCCTCACTGGGGGATCCTAGGCAGGGGCTCTAATACAGAACCACACCCCAGCCCCTCACTGGGGGATTCTAGGCAGAGGCTCTACCACTGAGCCACACCCCAGCCCCTCACTGGGGAACTCTAGGCAGGGGCTCTACCACTGAGCCACACCCCAGCCCCTCACTGGGGGAGTCTAGGCAGGGGCTCCACCACTGAGCCACACCCCAGCCCCTCACTGGGGATTCTAGGCAGGGGCTCCACCACTGAGCCACACCCCAGCCCCTCACTGGGGGATTCTAGGCAGGGGCTCTACTACAGAACCACACCCAACCCCTCACTGGGGGATTCTAGGCAGGGGCTCTACTACAGAACCACACCCAACCCCTCACTAGGGGATTCTAGGCAGGGGCTCCACCCTGAGGCCCCTCACTAGGCAGGGGCTCTACCACTGAGCACACCCCAGCCCCTCACTGGGGGAGTCCAGGCAGGGGCTCTACCCCTGAGCCACACCCCAGCCTTCACTGGGGAATCTTAGACAGGGGCTCTGCCACTGAGCCACACCCCAGCCCCTCACTGGAGAATCTTGCAAGCACTGTAGCTCTGGACTGCATCTGTAGTCCTCTTTTTTGTCATTAGCCTTTTTTTTTTTTTTTTTTTGTTTTTTTTTTTTTTTTTTTTTTTTTTTTTTTTTTTGAGACAGGGTTTCTCTGTGTAGCCCTGGATGTTCTGGAACTCTCTGTAGACCAGGCTGGCCTTGAGCTTAGAGATTCACCTGCCCCTGCCTCCCAATTAGAGGGGTGCCCTACCACAGCCCAGATTCTTTAGCCCTTTTAATTAAACTTACATGATGTGTTTATTATGTGAATGTGCAGGTGTGTGTATGGACAGAGAGCTTTATGGATACGGCTTTTTCCTTTCACGGTGTAGATACCAGAGCGTGAACTCGGGACAGACCCTGGCAGCCAGCAGCCTGTACCTGCTGAACCAACTTGCAAGCAGTTTTTTTCTTTTATTTTGTTTTGTGTGTCTGCGTGTAAGTGCACAGCCTGGTGCCTGTGGAGGCCCACAGACGGTGTGGGATCCCCAGAACTGGGGTTGAGGGCAGGTGTTAGCCTTCCCGTCGGTTCTGGGAACTGAACATCCGTGCAGGCGGTCTTAGCCACTGATGCGCCTCAAATGCCTTTTCTTCCACAAAATAAAGGAAAGGTTTTAGGTGGTGTAGAGCCAGTTAGTGACTGGGAAAACGAGATTTGGGCTTTCAGGTCCCCAGACACAGGAACAGCAGAGGGCGCCAGCATCGCTCAGGGTGTGAGAATGGAGGACAGGAGGAGGACCTGCGAGTGGGGTCTGCTGACCGCTGGGCCTGCTGACCGCCAGGTCTGTGCTGACCGCCAGGACCAAGGACCTGGAGCATGGGGTCTGCTGACTGCTGGGCCTGCTGACCACCACCATGGTGGGGCCGTGCCCAGGGCGGTGGACCCTAGGGCTGTGCCCCCAGGGCCGGTGCTGACCACCAGGGCCGTGCAGGCCACCAGGGCTGTGCCCGTGTGGGGCTGACCATTGACCCCTGAGCCTGGGAAAGGGGCTGCAGGTGGGAATAACGGTCCGTGTTTCACGCATCCTGGACAGACAGAGGCGCTGCTGGTGTGGACACATGTCAGGCCCGCCCCTGGCTAGGCCATCAGGGCTCCTCTGGAGCACGGTATCATGCAGGCTTCACCAGCAGAGGAGGCCGTCTCTGTCTAAGTGTGCTGACCTGGGCTCGCTCTTCTGTCCACGGGGCTTGGCGGGGTGTCCTTGACGGCATGGGCGCTCCACCACGGAGCCAGGTCCTCAGCCAGGTCCTCAGCCACACTGCTTCTCAGGCTGCAGTCCAGGCTGGCCCGGCGTTCACAGGTAGCCCAGGCTGGCCTGGAGCTCATGTTAGGCCTCCCGACGGCTAGGAGTACCTGGGCCCTGACCGTGGGCTCCAGCTCTTTCTGCCTTTGTGTGTGTTCTCCACACGCGTGCCTGATGCTAGAAGAGGCCAGAAAAGGGTGCCGGGCCTCCTGAGCCTGGAATTGTGCGCGGTGAAGGCTGGTGCTGGGGTCAGACTGTGGTCCTCCACAAGAGCAGCGGTGCTCTTAGCCACTGGGCCGCCTTCGGCCCCTTCTTTCTATCTGAGACAGTCTCACGTGGGTGCTCCGGCTGGCCTTGAACTCACTCATCGGCCTGTGGGGGCCTTGAGTTTGTGATCCTCCTGCTTTGTGCTGAGGGGATAGGACCACTATGCTCAGTGTCTTATGTATTATTTTATTTGTTTGTTTATTTTGGCTTTTCAAGACAGGTTTCTCTGTGTGGCCCTGGCTGGCCTGGACTCGCTCTGTAGCCCAGGCTGGCCTGGAGCTCACAGATATCCTCCTTCGGCCTGCCTCCCGAGTGCTGGGATCACAGGTGTGCACCACCATGCTTGGCAATGTATTATTTTAAAATTTTAAACATTTTATTTTGCTGGGTGGTGGCGGCTCGCGCCTTGAATCCCAACACTTGGGAGGCAGAGGCAGGCCCCAAATCCACCGTACAGTGGAGGCTTGTGCCTCTGCTCTTCCTCAGCTCATAGGCCCGTGCCACCACGCCGGGCACATTTGCTGGTGTGTGCCACCACGCTGGGCGCCTTTGCCCAAGTTCTATTACAGTGTGCTTCGCTGTTGGTTTCTGTTACTGTGACAGCTGCCTATGATAAACACCACGTTTTAAAAAGGTTTCTTTTTAATTGTGTGTGTGTTGGTCAGAAGAGGGCGTGCCTCGTCCGGGTCGGTTGTTAGTGTGGGTGGTAGTGAGCGGCTGACATGGTGCTGGGACCATGTCCTGTGCAAGGGTGGTGAGTGCTCTTCTCCGCAAACACGGGGTAGAGGTGGGCGGCTGACCTGGGCCGGCGGGCGGGCGGGAGGCGGGCGGGAGGTGGGCAGCTGACCTGGGCGGGAGGTGGGCGAGGTGGGCGGCTGACCTGGGCCGGCGGGCGGGAGGCGGGCGGGAGGTGGGCAGCTGACCTGGGCCGGCGGGCGGGAGGTGGGCGGCTGACCGGGAGGTGGGCAGCTGACCGGGAGGTGGGCGGCTGACCTGGGCCGGCGGGCGGGAGGCGGGCGGGAGGTGGGCGGCTGACCTGGGCCGGCGGGCGGGTGGGAGGCGGGCGGGAGGTGGGCAGCTGACCTGGGCCGGCGGGCGGGCGGGCGGGAGGTGGGCAGCTGACCGCCCAGCGGGTGGGCGGGGTCCACAGGAATAACCTGCAGACTGCAGCAGCTGGCTGTCACCTCACCAGCACTCACAAGTGTCTTCTGCCATTATGGAGAAGAGGGTGGCCCAAGCCTGTAATCCCAACTCCTGGGAGGCCGAGGCCGGAAGATCCAGGAGTTCAAGGCCAGCCTGGGCTGCATGGGGAGCACTTGTCTGAAAACGCCACCAACAAAACCAAAAAGAACAATCTACACGTTCATTAGTAACTTTTTATTTTACCAAGATCTCCCTCCGCTTTTTAAAGTTGAGTCAGGGCCTCACTCCACGGTTCAGGGAGCCTGGAACTTTGCGGCTTAGACTAGTTTCAAGCTCCCAGTCCTCCTGCCTCGGCGTCCCTCGCCTGGGACTGCAGGCCTGTGTTAGCACGCCTGCAGGAGTCTCACCATGGAAGCAGCTTCATCACCTGTCTTCTGACCTGATATTACACCTTTTTCCCTCGAATCAGTAATTATTTTTGAAACACCATTAAGTTTCTTTCTAACAGTAGAACTTAATTTTTTATTACCTTTATCGATTCATGTATGTGAAGGTCAGAGCCTAAGCTGAGAGCTGTTTCTCGTCATCCTGTGGATAGAGCTCAGGCCCTCAGCTTGGCAGTGTTCTCTCTCGGTGCTGATGAGTCTGCTTTCCTGTGGTGCTGAAGATGCAGCCCAGAGCCTGTGTGCACAGCCTGCGAGCCACAGCCCCCGCCTCGGGCTTCCTTTCCGTTCTCTTACTGAGGTGCAAACTCTCTCTGCCCAGTGCATGGCTCCCGTGCTGTGCACCCTAGGCCATCTGGCTCCTGTCTTGTGGGACCCCTGTGTGGTGTTTCAGAACTTCAGGCAGGGCGGGTTAGCTGCCCAAACACTTGGCTAGCACGCACAAAGCCCTGGATTCCATCCCCAGCCCTGTGTAAACTAACCTGGTGGAAGCAGCCATGACTGCAGAGCCCGGAGGTGGACGCCGGAATTGCGGTTGTGTAAGCTCATCGTTGATTCACAGCCTTGCGTCCACTCCTGACACAGGAGATTATGTCTCAGAGGGCAGGCAGGCAGGAAGGAAGGAAGGAAGGCAGGAGGGAGGGAGGGAGGGAGGGAAGCAGATTTCAAATTGACCCCCCTCCCAAGACAGGCTCTTGCTTCTGGCTCAGGCCCTCAGCCCCAGGTCATCCTGCCTCTCTCTGCCTGAGTCTGACGTAGACCCCACTGCGTCCAGCCTTCAGATTAAGCCGACCGTTGCTCTGTTCCTTTGCCCACTTGTGTCCCAAGGGGCGGATGGGGCTTTGGGGACCAGTGGGGCTTGCTGACCAGTGGGGCTTGCTGACCTGTGGGGCTTGCTGACCTGTGGGGCTTGCTGGTGACTGTCTCTGTGTCCTGCCAGGCTCTGGAGACCCGGGCCAGCCCTGGCCACACCCCAGGCTGTGTCACCTTCGTCCTGAATGACCAAAGTATGGCCTTCACTGGAGATGCCCTGCTGATCCGAGGGTGTGGACGGACAGACTTCCAGCAAGGTGACCCCTGGCCCAGGCCAGGACCTCAGTGTGCTGTGGTGTGAGAGTGCCCAAGAGCAGCCACATAATAGGGGTCCCTGTGGGGGGGGGGCAGCCGGGTGTGCAGAGTGAGTTCCTGGTCCGCCAGGGTTCTGGAGAGAGGTTGCCTCACAAGGGGGTGGTGGAGAGACAGACACAGGAAGGAGTGAGCAGCTGGCTGTGCAGCTCAGCTCAGCAGGTACAGTGCTCAGCCAGCATGCCTGAAGCCTGGGCTCCCGTCCTCATCCTCTATCAACCCGGAAGAGCCGAACCAGGCCTCCCACCCCAGCACTCAGGAGGGGGAGGCAGGAGGATCGAGTGTAAAGTCATTTTTGGTGTAGAACATGTGTACCCACAGACATGCTACAGGCCATACACATACACACGTACACGCGTGCTGTTCCTGTGCCCGGCTTAACTGTTGGGGGCTGTAACGTTTGGGGTTAGGTGAGGAATGCTCTTAACCTCCCCTTTTCAATGATTTGTCTGCACTGGTGACTCAGAACTTGGCATAGGTGCGTGTGTTTGGGGTGTCCGTGGAGGCCAGGAGAGACACCAGGTGCTCGCTGTGTACGCTGCACCTTGTTGCCTTGACACGGGGTCTCAGTGGGCCTGGCCAGGGCTGGCAGCCAGTGGGCCCTCGCGTGCTCCAGCCTCTGCTGCCTGCAGCGCAGGAGTCAAGCTGGCATGGACCACACCTGCCTGGGGTGCTGGGATCCGAACTCAGGCCCCAGGCTAGCACTGCAGGCACGTTTCCCCTCGCCGTCCCTGCAGCCTGGGCTCACACCTTCTCATTTAGCCACATGTCACTTTCCCCTGATCCGGACCTTTCATCTATGCTGCTCCGCCCCCCTGAATGAGACTCGGAGAGCCTCCTCTGTGTCTCCTCAAGCGCCGCCCCTCCCCAGGGGAAGGGGTGCGGCCTCCTGTAGTCCCTGTGACCCGCTGACCTCCAAGTGTTCTTTCCTCAGGCTGTGCTAAGACTTTGTACCACTCCGTGCATGAGAAGATCTTCACGCTTCCGGGCAACTGTCTCATCTACCCGGCTCACGATTACCACGGTGAGGGAGTCCATGACGGGCTGCCGACCCTGAACACGGGGCCACCCTCTGCCTGTCGTCCTCGAGAGGCACGGAGGCTACAGAAGGCAGAGGTCCCTGTGGCTGAGAGATTATGTGCTTGGGCTGCTGTGTGGATGGAAAAACCGTGAGACGCTTCTGCAAGGCATAGGCCTTCCTAGGAGACCTCAGAGAGCGGCGGGTACTGTGGGGACTACATTTCCCATAGTGCCCAGAGGCAGCAGGGCCCGCTTCTCAGGACAGATCACGGAAGAGCCAGTTAGGCCAGGGAGACGCCCTCCACGGCCTCCTGGGAAATGTAGTTCCGAGCTGCCCAAGGCAAAGGGCCATTGGTTACTTTCCTTTCCCTTTGTGGACAGGGCTCACGGTTTCTACTGTGGAGGAGGAGCGGACTCTGAACCCACGGCTCACCCTCAGCTGCGAAGAGTTCATCAAGGTCATGGACAACCTGAACTTGCCCAAGCCCCAGCACATAGGTGGGTTACCCACCCAGGACTCAGGGGTGTGGGGTGGGAGGGAGGAGGGGCCTGCATCTGAGAGAAGATTGGGATTTGGGCCCTGGGTTGAGGAGGCTGTCCAGTGGTCTGAGGGAGGAGGCTGTCCTGGGGTCTGAGGGAGGAGGCTGTCCTGGACCCTGGTCTGAGGGAGGAGAAGATCTGGGATTTGGTGCCCTGGGTCTGAGGGAGGAGGCTGTCCTGGACCCTGGTCTGAGGGAGGAGGCTGTCCTGGACCCCTGGTCTGAGGGAGGAGGCTGTCCTGGACCCCTGGTCTGAGGGAGGAGCTGGGCCTGGACCCCTGGTCTGAGGGAGGAGGCTGTCCTGGACCCCAGGTCTGAGGGAGGAGGCTGTCCTGGACCCCTGGTCTGAGGGAGGAGGCTGTCCTGACACCTGGGTCTGAGGGAGGAGGCTGTTCTGACCCCTGGTCTGAGGGAGGAGGCTGGGCCTGGACCCCTGGTCTGAGAGAGGAGGCTGTCCTGGACCCCTGTTCTGAGGGAGGAGGGTTCTGGACCCCTGGTCTGAGGGAGGAGGCTGGGCCTGAACCCCTGGTCTGAAGATGAGGACTCAGGACCGGAACTGGTCCCTCCTAAGAGCCGGGAGGATTTCTGGGCGTCGGTGGGACATGAGGCAGCCCTGCGTCCTTAGAATCATCGCAGTTTCTTCTTTTCAGACGTCGCTGTTCCTGCAAACATGCGCTGTGGGGTCCAGACTCCACCTTCCTGACTGAGGAAGCCAGCTGCTCATATCCGTTAAGAATGCACTAGGTGGGGGAGGGGAGGGTGTGTCCCCTGAGCTCCCCCACCCCCATCAGCACTTGAGCATCTTAAATAAATTCCACTTTAGTTTTGGCACAAATCTGAGTTCCGCTTGTTTTCTTGGGGGAAGGAATGGTGTTTCCAGATAAGCGGGGAGACTCAGTCCTGGCCCCTCAAAAAGCCAGACCCCACGTTGGAAGAGGGCTCGCGTAGCACGCGTGAAGAGGAGCAGGGCGGGAGGTGCATGCCTGTAATCTGTGCTCCGGTGCTGGTGGAAGATCGTTAGGAGGGAGGCCAGGCCGGGCTGGGGAGACCCTGCCTTAGAAGAAGGGGCGGGCGCTGGAGCAATGCTTAAATGATGGAGAGCCGCCGCTCTTGCAGAGGACCCAGGTTCAATTCCCAGCACCCACACAGCGGCTCAGAAACGCCTGGAACTCCAGGTCCCCGGGGTGTGGCCTCTGTGGGCACTGGACACGCACCTGCAGGCGAGACGCCCATTCCCAGAAAATAGACAGCATGAAGGCCCAGGAGGGAGGAGCAGGAGCACACACGGATTAGGGGGCACGGGATTCCGTGTGAGCCTCCCCCACCCGGGCCGAGGGGCCCCCCTGCACCCCGGCCTCTCAGCTTCCCTGTGGAAACAGCCTCACGACGTTCCAGTGAGCTGATGCGTCCAGATGTGTGGCTCCTGGGCTCTGCCCGCACGAGCGTGCCCGCCCTGCTGCGGTCCTCCCCGGCTCGGAATGACAGTTTGCCCAGTAGTGATGAAAATACGCTGCCCGCCCCAGCGGGAGGCCGGCCCACCCCTTCTTTCACGGGGACCCTGAGGTGTCAAATGCTTCCCCGACCTCTATCCGCCCGGTTTTGCATACCAGACCTGCTCCCGAGAGGACGGGGTCCGCCTGTGACCTTTAACCTCTGCTCTCCACCCAGGGCGAACTGTGGTGTGGGGCGCAGCCCGCCGCTGGGCAGACCCGGTCGCTGACTCAGCCCGGGACACCCCCTCCCCTGCCGGGCTCCCTAAACCGGTCGGGGCTCTTCCAAAGCGCTCATTAGAGGGGAGAGGCCCCCATCTTCATTCCTATCTTCCAGGACTTCCTGGTCCCGGCCCTCGGGAGGCCGCCGCGTGCAGGTGCCCGACGCGCCCGGCCCTCCCGGGGCACAGGAGCGGGCACCGGGGGCTGCGTGGGCTGCGTGGGCGGGGCGGAGGGGCGTGGGCGGGGCCGGCTGCTCTCGCTGGGCGGGGCTGGGGGCCGGAGGGCGGGGCCGGAGGCCCGGGGTGGCGGCGCGCGGGGCGGGGCGCCTCCCTCCTCCCGGAGAGCGGTCGGACCTGTTGTCCCCCTGACTTCCGGCTGCTGGAGGGGGACCGGGCGGCCTCGGCTCCCAGATACCCGTCCGCGGCGGAGGCGGCGGAGCCGGGGAGGAGGCTGCGGACGCCGGGATCTCCTCCGGAGCGGGGACGCGGGCGTCGGGCGCCCCCGGAGACGCACGAGCCCGAGCCCGGATCCTGGGCGCGGAGCCGCGGGCTCTGCTGCCCTGCGCGCGGCCCGGGACCCCACCGCCGAGCCCCGGTGAGAAGGGCCAGTCCCGGGAGGGAGTTGAGGAGATGGGGGCCCTCGGGGCAGTCCGGGACACGGAGGCGGCTGCGGGGAGGGCGCGAGGGTGGCGCCTCGCACCGGGCGAGCCGCGACCCGCACTCTGCTCTCCGCCCTCCTGCAGGTGCCCCTCGGACCCGTCCAGCCCGGGTCGCCCCCCTCGGACACGTCCAGCCCCGGTGGCCAGCGGGTACCCCGGGAAGCCCCGGGCCGCCCCCTCGGAGCGTTCGGAGCGGGTCTCTGAACTTCGGGGTTCCGGCCCTGGGCACGCTCGCCGTGCTCCAGGCCACGCCCACACGCCAGCAAGCCACGCCCCGGGGCTCCGACCACGCCCACCCCGCAGGACGCCAAACGGCCATGGGGACTCCCTGCAGCCCCGAGGAGGGCTCCTCGTCGCCGCGGGCTCCGGAGGGCGCCGCCGAGGGCCAGCCTCAAGGGCCCGAGCAGCCCCGGGGGCACCCGGAGGAGCCCCGAGAGCGCGAGGACTCTCACGTCCCAGCCGAGCTGCCGAGCTGCCAGGGAGCTGAGCGGCAAGCCGAGGAAGGGGAAGAAGTGGGAGAAGAAGGTAGCAGCACCGAGAGCTGCCGCGAAGAGGTGAGGGGTCAGCCCGGCGGGGGGGGGGGATCCTGACAGACAGACGGACAGACAGACAGAGGACAGACAGACAGGCAGAAGACAGACAGGCAGAGGACAGACAGACAGAAGACAGGCAGAGGATAGAGAGGCAGAAGACAGACAGAAGACAGACAGACAGGCAGAGGACAGACAGAAGACAGACAGACAGAAGACAGGCAGACGACAGACAGAAGACAGACAGACAGGCAGACGACAGACAGAAGACAGACAGACAGAAGACAGGCAGAAGACAGAAGACAGACAGACAGGCAGACGACAGACAGACAGAAGACAGGCAGAAGACAGACAGAAGACAGACAGACAGGCAGACGACAGACAGGCAGAAGACAGACAGAAAACAGACAGACAGGTAGAAGACAGACAGACAGAAGACAGGCAGAAGACAGACAGAAGACAGACAGGCAGAGGACAGACAGAAAACAGACAGACAGGCAGACGACAGACAGAAGACAGGCAGAAGAAGACAGACAGGCAGGCGACAGACAGGCAGGCGACAGACAGGCAGAAGACAGACAGAAAACAGACAGACAGGTAGAAGACAGACAGACAGAAGACAGGCAGAAGACAGACAGACAGGCAGACGACAGACAGAAGACAGACAGACAGGCAGGCAGACAGAAGACAGACAGACAGAAGACAGGCAGAAGACAGAAGACAGACAGACAGGCAGACAGACAGAAGACAGGCAGAAGACAGACAGAAGACAGACAGACAGGCAGACGACAGACAGGCAGAAGACAGACAGACAGGCAGAGGACAGACAGAAGACAGACAGGCAGGCAGACGACAGACAGAAGACAGGCAGAAGACAGACAGACAGGCAGACGACAGACAGGCAGACGACAGACAGGCAGAAGACAGACAGACAGGCAGAGGACAGACAGAAAACAGACAGACAGGTAGAAGACAGACAGACAGAAGACAGGCAGAAGACAGACAGACAGGCAGAGGACAGACAGAAAACAGACAGGCAGGCAGACGACAGACAGAAGACAGGCAGGCAGAAGACAGGTAGAAAACAGACAGGCAGACACCCAGGCAGCGGCCAGACACAGAAGGACAGATGGAGGGACACCAGACGGAGACCCAGAGTCAAGGAAACACCCAGTTAGACAAAGTTGGCTGTGAAGCCAGAGAGACCTGGCAGGAGCGGAGAAACCAACCATGACAGAGACACGGGGGCGAGAGGAGGCCAGAAGAGAGACGGGGAAGACGCGCAGACCCAGAGAGGCGGGCAGGGGAGCTCATTGCGTGTGGGGCGCTTGCTTCCAAGTCTGAGGACCGAGCTCCATTCCCACGGCCCACAGTGGTGTATGAGTCCTCTGACCTCCGCTGGCACTTTGCACACAAAAACGAGGAAAGAAAGGAAGGAAGGAAGATTAAAAGAAAGAAAAGAAGGGAGCAAAGGAAGATAGACAAGAAGGAGGAGGAGAGAGAAAGGGGAGGCAGGCAGGCAGGCCCGGCAGCCTAGCTTCGTCGCTCAGCGGCCCTGAGCGGGTCCTGAACCTGCGCCCGCCCGCCGGCGTCTCACTCTCTTGGGAGCAGGTGGATTAGGCGGCTGTGACCCCCAGAGGCGCAGCCGGGGTGGGCCCAGACCCGTTCGGGGGCCGTCGGTGGCGGGGCGAGACTGGTGTTCACACCCTGCCTGATTTCAGCCCGAGGCCGCGCCTCCGCCCGGCCCCGCCTCTGCGGGGGGGATGCGCGGGGCGGCGCGCCGGCTGCGGGGGCAGCGGCTGGAGGCGCTCACGCGCGTGGCCCTCATGGAGCAGCGCGTGAAGGAGCTGCAGCGCCAGAAGAAGGAGCTGAGGATCGAGGTGAGGCGGACGCGGGATGGGGGACGCGGGATGGGGACGGGAATGGGGACGCGGGATGGGGGACGGGAATGGCGGACGCGGGATGGGGGACGCGGGATGGGGGACGCGGGATGGGGGACGGGGAATGGGGACGCGGGATGGGGGACGCGGGATGGGGGACGCGGGATGGGGATGGCGGACGCGGGATGGCGGACGCGGGATGGGCGCTCAGGCTGGCCCAGCATCCCTGTGACCAGGGCGTCCCCGACCTCTGCCGGGCCTCCGGTCCCCAGCCCCGCCCCTCCCATGCCCCGCCCCTCTCGCCCTCAGCCCCGCCCCTCCCTCCCCAGCTCCGCCCCTCCGGTCCCCAAGCCCCGCCCCTCCCTCCCCAGCTCCGCCCCTCCGGTCCCCGCCCCTCTCGCCCTCAGCCCCTCTCGCCCTCAGCCCCCAGCCCCGAACCGGCGGGCGGCTGCCCCCAAGCTCTTGCTTTCTCTTGCAGATGGAGGTGGAGGTGGCCCTGCTCCGGGGGGAGCTGGCGGGGGAAAGGGTGGCGGCCCGGCGCGAGGAGGAGCAGCTGCGGGAGCTGCTGGGCGAGCAGGCGGAGCCCCGGCGCAGCCAGGAGCTGCGGGAGCAGGTTGGTGTGGCGGGCGGCCCCACCGCGCTCGAGTTCCGCCTCACGGTGGCCCTGTTCTTCAGGCGGGAGGCTGGGTCCCGCGGTCCTCGCCCTCCCTGCGCGATTTGGATCCCGGCTAGTGAGCTCTTTCTTGCTGTCTCTCTAATTTCAAGCTTCAATAGCATAAAGTGTGGAAAAACAGGAACCGTTTCAAACCCTCAGAAACTGAATACTTAATCGGGCAGGTGTCTTCTGCCCCCGGTTTCAGTGAGGGTTCATTTCATGTCCTTCTTGCTTCTTCCCCAATTCTTCCCTGTCTCGATATCCCTGGGTCCATACTAAGAATCTAAATCAGTGCGAAGGGGTGAGGCTGCCGAGCCGCGTCCCCAGCCCCTCCTGGGGATTCCAGGCCAAGTGGGGCAAATCCCAGCCTGTCCCCAGTTGTACGTGCTCAGTGCAGACGTCAGGTGCCTGTACGTTTTAAAGAGATTTATTTATTGCATGTGCAGCGTCTTGCCTGCATGTCACACATGCAGTGTCACACCTGCTCAGCGGAAGAGAGGGCCAATGGTTGGGGCCACCCTGTGGGGGCTGGGAATTGAACTCAGGACCTTTGGAAGAGCAGCCGGTGCTCTAACCTCGGAGCCGTCCCTGCAGCTCAGCCTGTACATCTTTTAGCAGGGGCTACTGAAAAAAACGAGAACTTTCTTGTGTGTGTGTGTGACATGCCTGTGGTGACCTCAGACGCCGGAAGAGGGAGGCGAGGCCTGAAGCTGCAGTTAAGGCTGTGCACTGCACCCTCCTAACAGCACCACCGTTTTGTTTTTCTTGAGTATCTCAGGTAGCCCAGGCTGGGCTTGAACTCCCTATGTAGCTGAGGGTGACCTTGAGCCCTGACTTTCCTGCTTCCATCTCCCAAGTCCTGGGATTTCAGGCATGCAGCTCTAAGCCCCACAGAACGATGTGTTATTCTTACGGCAAAAGCAGCTGGCTCTGCCTCCCTCCACGTCCTTCTCTCCCTCCTCCTGTCCCTCCTCCACCTGCCCAGGGTCCGTAGCCCTGAGTGGTGCTGAACTTGCCGTGTATTTGAGGATGGCTTTGAGTTCCTGATCCCCTCCCGCCCACGTGCAGGGATGGCGCCTGCCCCGGCGCCTGGCAGGGATCTGGGTCTCCCGTGTGTAGCGGGATGTGGCTGAGCGTGCGCGTGCGCAGTCAGAGCTCTCTGGTCTCTGCGCGCACTTGGCCGCTGGGCGAGCTTTGCGCCCTTCAGTGAGTCCGAGGCCGTCAGCTCGGGTGTGCCGGCCTCAGCGCGTCACCTGGTCTCTAAAGGCGTTAACGTCCGTCCAGGCCACAGTTTGGACCAGTCAACACTGGGCACTGTCAGCTGGGACGGTTTGTCCAAGAGCCGCGTCCTGGCCTTAGAGTCAGAGCGCCCGTCACCCTGAGCCCAGGGCTCTCCAGGGCTGCGTCTGCTTGTCTAGGATTCTCATTGTAGTCATTTCTTTTCTTAGACCCAGAAATCTGAACCCTGATCCTTTCCTCCCTCAGACCAGGGGTCCAGCCTCAGCCTCCTCCCTCAGACCAGGGGTCCAGCCTCAGCCTCCTCCCTCAGGCCAGAGGTCCAGGACAGCCTCCTCTCTCAGACCTGGGGTCCTGGCCCAGCCTCCTCCCTCAGACCAGGGGTCCAGGACAGCCTCCTCTCTCAGACCTGGGGTCCTGGCCCAGCCTCCTCCCTCAGACCAGGGCTCAGGACGGCCTCCTCCCTCAGACCCAGGGGTCCAGGCCCAGCCTCCTCTCTCAGACCAGGGGTCCTGGCCAGCCTCCTCCCTCAGACCAGGGGTCCAAGACAGCCTCCTCTCTCAGACCAGGGGTCCAGGCCCAGCCTCCTCCCTCAGACCAGGGGTCCAGGACAGCCTCTTCCCTCAGACCAGGGGTCCAGGTTGGAGCCCTTTTTCTTCAGCCTGTGTCTGTCCCTCACCTACCATATCCAGAGCCATCCTGAGAGCCCTTTTTCGGCAGCCCATGCTCCTGGGCCAGCGCTCCGTGCCCCGCTCCTCACCCCGGGACCAGCCCCATGCTCCCTCCTTCCCATCCTCTTTACTTCTTTTGCATCTACACTCTCAGACACCTTCACTGCTGAAAGCCCTTCTGAGCCCTTCTGCTCTAGCCTTCCCATGGCCCCACAGTAACCCTGATGATGAAGTTCCACCAAACTAAGCATGAACTGTAAATACTACACTCTCCATTTCACCTGGCTCAGGCCCTTCTAACTTCCCATGACCACAGCCTCCCACACAGGCCATGATTTGCCTCCAAATTTTCTTGGACTTTTCTATGCTTGTGCCCAAAATGTCCTTGCAGTTTTCTGTATCATATTGGCTTTAAATATTGCTTGTTTTCTGCTCTCTGTTGAGTGACTACTGCATCAGAAATAATTCAGTAGAGAGCCCCTGCCTACAATCCCCCAGTAGTGGCTCAGTGTTAGAGCCCCTGCCTAGAGTCCCCCAGTGAGGGACTGGGGTGTGGCTCAGGGGTGGAGCCCCTGCCTAGGATCCCCCAGTGAGGGGCTGGGGTGTGGCTCAGTGGTGGAGCCCCTGCCTAGAGTTCCCCAGTGAGGGGCTGGGGTGTGGCTCAGGGGTAGAGCCCCTGTCTAGACACCCCCAGTGAGGGGTGCGGCTCAGGGGTAGGGCCTGGTTGGGCTGTTTCCGTGCCTGAGTCCTGCCCACAGCCTGCGCGTTCTCAGGAGCAGCGGCAGCTGAGCCAGGAGCGTGATCACGTGGAAAGTCTTCGCCAGCGACTCCGGGAGGCCCAAGGGCAGCTTGACTCCCAGCCAGAGGACCAGAGAGAGCGGCTCTTGCAAGGGGTACAGGAGGTGAGGGCTTTGACCTTAGAAACGGTTCCATGTCTGTCATTAGGACCCAAAGTCCTGGCCAGGATCTCTTCCCTCAGGTGTGGGGTTCTAGGCTCCGGCCCTCTTCCTCAGGTGTGGGGTTCTAGGCTCTGTCCCCCCTTGAGCCCAGGAGTCCAGGCCCCAGGCCTTCTGACCCAGCATTCTCCCTCAGAGCCCGCACCCACCTTCCTCCCCGGGTCAGGGGTCCTGTGTGAGTCCCCGTGTCGCACCCGCAGATCAGAGAGCAGCTGGACGCCGCCCAGCGCGCCTTCGAGGACCTGGAGTTCCAGCAGCTGGAGCGCGAGAGCCGCGTGGACGAGGAGCGGGCCAGGCCCGAGGGCGGCGCTCCGGAGCCCAGGGTCCGGGAGCTGCAGGCCAGCGTGGCCCGGCACAGGGTGAGTCCGCCAGCCCGCCCCCGCCCTCCCCGTGTCCAGGACAGCTGCGGGCACGCGCTCACTGCGGCCCGGCTCCTCCCCTCCCCGTGTCCAGGACAGCTGCGGCACGCGCTCACTGCGGCCCGGCTCCTCCCCTCCCCGTGTCCAGGACAGCTGCGGCACGCGCTCACTGCGGCCCGGCTCCTCCCCTCCCCGTGTCCAGGACAGCTGCGGCACGCGCTCACTGGGGCCCGGCTCCTCCCCTCCCCGTGTCCAGGACAGCTGCGGCACGCGCTCACTGCGGCCCGGCTCCTCCCCTCCCCGTGTCCGGGACAGCTGCGGCACGCGCTCACTGCGGCCCGGCTCCTCCCCTGGTAGTGAAGACGCAAGGCCGAGGCGCGCATCCTCCTCCCCTCTGTTCACAGAGGCAGGAGCTGGGCTCGGCTGTGCCTCACTGTTTACTCGTGTGTGAGCGCGTGTGCGAGTGGCAAACAGAGCCAGAGAACACCCTCCTTCCCGCACTGCGCCCCGCTTCCAGCGCAGGGCTGCGGCGGGAGCAAGCACCTCCGCCCTCTGAGCTCCCGCCGGCCCCACCGTCCGCCCCCGGCCCCACTGTCCCCCCCGGCCCCACTGTCCCCCCCGGCCCCACTGTCCCCCCCCGGCCCCACTGTCCCCCCCCCCGGCCCCACTGTCCCCCCCGGCCCCACTGTCCCCCCCGGCCCCACTGTCCCCCCCCGGCCCCACTGTCCCCCCCGCCCCACTGTCCCCGTGAGCCCCACCGTCCACCCCCCCCCCGCCAGCCCACGCCCACCTCCCGGCCACACTGTCCCCGTGAGTCCCACCGTCACACCCCACCCCGACAGCCCACCGTCCACCCCCACCCCGCCCCACTGTCCCTGTGAGCCCCACCGTCCACCCCGCCCCATTGTCCCTGTGAGCCCACACTGTCCACCCCCGGCTGGCCCTACTGTCCCTGTGAGCCACCACATTCCACCCCGCTGGCCCCACTGTCCCCTGTGAGCCCCAACCGTCCATCCTCCCCCCGCCCCAATGTCCCTGTGAGCCCCCACTGTCCACTCCCCTGCTGGCCCCACTGTCCCTGTGAGCCCCCACCATCCACCCCTCCTCCCGCTGGCCCTCTGAGCCCCCGCTGGCCCCTTGTCCCCCACTGGCCCCTTGTCCCCTGCTGTTTGCTCTGTTGGCTGTGGGCTCCACAAGCACTCGGGGTCTCCTCCCGCACACCCCTCCCGCACTCTCGCACGCCCCCACAGGCTGCTGCTGTCCCCCTCTCCTTCTGCTGGCTTCTGTGGTCCAGCTGTGAGGCCGAGGGCGACTTGGCACTTGTAATCAGGGCTGCAGGTGGCCTGCTGCGCCCAGGGCACGCAGGGTGCAGAACCCAGGCCTTGCACCTCCCAGGTCCCCGGAGCCAAGGCTGCCCCGGGACTCACCGTGTTGCCCAGGCTGGCCTCTCCTCTGCGGCCATTTGTTTTAAGTGTGTGTGTGTGTGTGTGTGTGTGTGTGTCTGCTCTCACGAGTTTCTGGGTCTCCCCTGGCACCGTCCTACACGGCCGATGTCTTCCTGCCCCACCTGGCGCTAAGCACACACACACACACACACACACACACTCAGCAGCGGCCCTCCCTCAGCTCGTGGGCTGTGAGGGTGGAGGACGGTGCCGCCCTGACGGTCTCGGGTCCCGCAGAGCCGCATCCAGGTGCTGGAGGAACAGCTCAGGTCTCTGGGGGAGCAGATGGCGGCCGAGAGCTGGGGCTTGAGCAGGAAGAAGGAGGAGGCTGTGCAGGCGCTGGCCCAGGCGAGTGTGCCCGACCTGCCCCCAGCTCCCCATGTCCCCTGCGCCCCCTCGCCTGCCGCCCTTCTGCCACACCCTCAGTTGTGGGCTGAGTCCCGAGGTCCCTCTCCTAGGAGCGCAACCGGCTGTTGGAGCTCAGCTGCCTTGGGGGACCATGTGGGGAGGACTTCCCGGAGCCTGAGCAAGCGCTCACCAAGGTAAGGCTTTCCGCTGCTGTTCTTTCTCCTGCTGCTCCTCCTCCACAGATCTGGGGCCACCCCTGAACCCACAGGAACCAGGAGTGTGAGCTCGCCACCCCCTCCCTCAGACCCCGGCTGTGCTTCCTCACACCCTGCCGTCCTCCTCCCTCAGACCCCGCTGTCCTCCCTCAGACCCCGCTGTCCTCCCTCACACCCCGACTGTGCTTCCTCAGACCCCGCTGTCCTCCCTCAGACCCTGGCTGTCCTCCTCCCTCAGACCCCGCCTGTCCTCCCTCAGACCCTGGCTGTCCTCCTCCCTCAGACCCCGCCGTCCTCCCTCAGACCCTGGCTGTCCTCCTCCCTCAGACCCGCCGTCCTCCCTCAGACCCTGCCGTCCTCCTCCCTCAGACCCCGACTGTGCTTCCTCAGACCCCGCTGTCCTCCTCCCTCAGACCCCGCTGTCCCGTCTGAGAATGGACTGGCTGGAGCCCGGCTAGAGCCCTGCGGCCTGGCGGAGCCTCCCGGTCCCTGCTCTGTTTTCACGTGCGTGGGGCCCGCCTGCGTGGGTCTGCACCACGAGCGCGCCAGCGTCCAGAGACAGCAGAGGAGGCGCCGGATCCGCCGGGCCTGGGGTTGCAGGCCGTTGGGAGCTGCCTTGTGGGTGCCGGGACTCGAACCCGGGTCCTTGCTCTTCCGCTTTCTGTGACACTGCCCCTCTCTCCAGCTTCTGTTCACACAGAAGACAGACCGCCAGCTGCTGCTGCTGCAGGACCCCAGTGCGCACGCGTCCGCCAGCGCCACGTCCTCCTGCCTGTTCTCCGTGCGCAGCTCTCTGCAGGTGCCTCGCTGTGGGGGATGCGGGGAGGAGGTGCCGGGAGGGGATGCGGGGAGGAGGTGCCGGGAGGGGATGCGGGAAGGAGGTGCCGGGAGGGGATGCGGGGAGGAGGTGCCGGGAGGGGATGCGGGGAGGAGGTGCCGGGAGGGGGTGCCGGGAGGGGGTGCCGGGAGGGGGTGCCGGGAGGGGGTGCCGGGAGGGGATGCCCGGAGGGGTGCCGGGAGGGGATGCGGGGAGGGAGGAGGTGCCGGGAGGGGATGCCCGGAGGGGGTGCCGGGAGGGGATGCGGGAGGAGGTGCCGGGAGGGGATGCGGGAAGGAGGTGCGGGAGGGGATGGGGAGGGGAGGGGATGCGGGAGGAGGTGCCGGAGGGGATGCGGGAGGAGGTGCCGGGAGGGGATGGGGAGGGGGTGCCGGGAGGGGATGCCCGGAGGGGGTGCCGGGAGGGGGTGCCGGGAGGGGGTGCCGGGAGGGGATGCCCGGAGGAGGTGCCGGGAGGGGGTGCCGGGAGGGGGTGCCGGGAGGGGATGCCCGGAGGGGGTGCCGGGAGCAGGCAGCTGAGCCCCAACAGCCGGCTGCGCTCCTGGGAGAGGGACCTCGGGACTCAGCTGGGCGGCAGGCGAGGGGGTGCAGGGGAGCCGGGACACC
>JAEOAE010003152.1:617500-637500 GCA_036365155.1 Meriones psammophilus
GCCAGGCTGGCTCAGGCTCAGGCTCACCGGGAGGCCAGGCTGGCTCAGGCTCAGGCTCCCCGGGAGGCCGAGGCGGGCATCTCACAGCCCTGGACCAGATGCGGCAGGGCCGGGAGACCTTGGCCGGTGTTGGTTGGCTGGGAGACGCTGTCTGGGCAGGCCAGGCCGAGGCTGGCTCAGGCTGGGGCTCAGGCGCAGCTGCCCACGCAGCCCTGGCCTCACGTGTGTTGGCGACTGGGAGGCCAGGCAGGCCCAGGCCCGAGTCCCCGGGAGGCCAGGTCCTGGACCTCCAGGCAGCACCTGGGAGGCCAGGCTGGGGCCACAGCCCTGAGAGCCGCTGCCCAGGCAGGCTCCCCGGGAGGCGAGGTCGGGCATCCACAGCCCTGGCCAGATGCGGGGCAGGCTGGTGAAGATGTTGGCGGACGCTGTCAAGACCTGGCGGCCCTGGCGCTGGTTCTGCTTTGACCGCCAGGCGCGCCGGCTGGCCTACTACGCGGGTGAGGGGGGGGAGAGGCTGGTCGACGCGGGGGGGGGGGGAGGAGGGCTGGCCTATGCGGGAGAGGGGGAGGGGAGGGCTGGCCTACTACCTGAGGGTGAGCTGAGCCGCTGAGACTCCCAGCCCCTTCTCCCTGCTCACTTACTCAGTAACAGATCCGGCTGAAGATCTGGTTGTCCTAAGCGGGAACCAGGCCCCGTGCCCTGCGTACCCCGGGGTCCAGACCGACCCTGCTTTTCCTTTCCCGGGGACCCCGGACTCCTGCGCCCACCTCGAGGCTTGCGAGGCGACCACATGGCTTCACGCCCATTCGCACAGACTGCCTCGTCCCTCCAGCCTCGGGATGTCCATCACCTCAGTCCCAGGCCGGGCCGGTGACCCTGTTCCCGCACACACGCGTGGGCACACACGCGCACACCTGTCTCTAACGAGGCCCGTTTCCCTGCTCTTCCCGACAGACAAGGAAGAGACCAAGCTCAAAGGTGTCATCTACTTCCAGGCCATCGAGGAGGTGTATCACGACCACCTACGCTGTGCCTTCAAGGTGACAACCCCCGCCCAGGCCACGCCTGTGCTCAGCCAGGTCACCCCAGCCAGGCCACCCCAGCCAGGCCACCCCAGGCCAGGTCACCCCGGCCAGGTCACCCCAGCCAGGTCACCCCAGCCAGGCCACCCCAGCCAGGCCACCCCAGCCAGGTCACCCCGGCCAGGTCACCCCTCAGCCCAGCCAGGTCACCCCTCAGCCCAGCCAGGTCACCCCAGCCAGGTCACCCCAGCCAGGTCACCCCTCAGCCCAGCCAGGTCACCCCAGCCAGGTCACCCCTCAGCCCAGCCAGGTCACCCCAGCCAGGTCACCCCAGCCAGGTCACCCCTCAGCCCAGCCAGGTCACCCCAGCCAGGTCACCCCTCAGCCCAGCCAGGTCACCCCAGCCAGGTCACCCCAGCCAGGTCACCCCTCAGCCCAGCCAGGTCACCCCTCAGCCCAGCCAGGTCACCCCAGCCAGGTCACCCCTCAGCCCAGCCAGGTCACCCCGGCCAGGCCACCCCTCAGCCCAGCCAGGCCACCCCGGCCAGGCCACCCCTCAGCCCAGCCAGGCCACCCCGGCCAGGCCACCCCTCAGCCCAGCCAGGCCACCCCGGCCAGGCCACCCCTCAGCCCAGCCAGGCCACCCCGGCCCGATCACCCCAGCCAGGTCACCCCAAGCTACTGTTGCTCTCACCAGCCAGCACCGGAGAATACCCAAGTGCCCGTCCGTTAGTGTGTGGCCTCCCCCGCCCCGGGCGCAGCAATGCCCGCCGTGACCTCAGCGCCGGGAAGGCGGAGGCAGGGGGATCTCCGTGAGCTTGAGCTCCAGCACAGCCAGGGCCATGTGGTGGTGGGGTGCTGGTGAGTTAGCTTGTAATCCAGCCCTCGGGAGGCTGAGGCAGGAGGATCTCCAGTTGGAGACCGGGGTTATAAGGGAGCGAAGTGCAAGGCCTGAAGGAACTGTGGCAGCTGACACTCAGGATCCTCTTTGGAAGGAAGCCAACCATGTCTGCTCTTGGTTTCTGAGTCAGGGTTTCCTGTGTAGCCCTGGCTGTCTGGAACTCGCAGAGATGCCCCTGCCCCTGCCTCCTGAGCCCTGGGATTAAAGGCGTGAGCCAGGACAGCTCAGCTGTTTATAGATCTTTCTTCTGCCGTGAGGTCAGGGGAGGTCGCTGGGTCTTCTAGAACTGGAGTTAGGGGGACTGTGCACACTGCGGGTGCTGGGAACTGAACCAGCTCCTCCACAAGAGCAACAAGTACTCCACCCGCCAGTCCATCTCTCCAGCCCCCAGCTACGGGTTTTAAAGGTCAAATTGGAATCACGGCTTTTTAAAACTCTCAGGTATTAGTTTTCTTACCAAAAGGGCACATTTCTGCCCGGGTGTAAGTTGGTGGTGAGCGAATGGGCTCCAGCTGGGTCTGCTGTGATCCCGGCCCTCAGGAGGTCGAGGCAGGAGGCTGGCAAGTTTGAGGCTAGCCTGAGCTATGAGGTCAAACCCGCTTTCCAAAGGAGGGGCGGGTAGAAGCGAAGTAATTAATGCTGATAAAGCTGGGCACGGAGGCGCACCCCGTAGGTCCCACACTGAGGTGAGCCGGGCAGCTGGCTCCGGGTTCGAGACTGGCCTAGCGGAGTTCCAGGCAGTCAGCGAAATCTGGTCTTGAAAAAAGAGAAGCGGGAGCGGGTTCGAAGACAGCCTGAAGGCTGAGGCCGCGCCGTCTCCTCCCGCAGAGCCCCAACCCCCGCCTGACCTTCTGTGTCAAGACCTACGAGCGCCTCTTCTACATGGTGGCGCCCAGCCCGGAGGCCATGCGCATTTGGATTGACGTCATCGTGACGGCGGCGGACGAAAACCACGCCCCCTGAGCGGCCCGCCCTCGGGAGCCCCGCCCCGCGCGGTGCGCTCTCGGCTCCGCCCCTCCAAGGGGAGCTCTCGGCCCCGCCCCCCGGGATGAGCTCTCGGCCCCGCCCTCCGGGATGAGCCTCGGCCCCGCCCTCCGCGGTGCGCTCTCGGCCCCGCCCCCCGGGATGAGCTCTCGGTCACGCCCCCCGCGGTGAGCCCTCGGCCACGCTCTCCTCGGGGTCTCTCGGCCCTGCCCTCCGCGGGGAGCTCTCGGCCCCGCCTCCCGGGATGAGCCCTCGGCCCCGCCCCCCGCGGTGCGCTCTCGGACCCGCCCCCTGTCATAAGCCCTCGGCCACGCCCTCCGCGGATCTCTCGGCCCCGCCCCCCGCGCTGGCGGGCTGAGCGGCCGCTCCCGCCCTCAGGCCTGAGCCGCTGCGGGGGCTTGCGGCGGCGCCGTCGCTGGGCCCGGAGGCCTGCTTGGGGCAGGAGGGGTGGCGGGCGGCAGGAACTATTTATTGGTGCTTCTCTGGTACCGAATAAACGACGGGAAGGCAGCGGTGCCGCGTGGGTCCCCGCACGGACGTCGGGGGTTCCTGGCGGTGGAGCCTCGCGGCATGCGGGGATGGAGAAGCGGGGGCGGCCTCGCTCCTGGGTTGTCCTTGCTCCCTCCGCCCCGTCATCCTCCCTCCCCGCCTCGTCCCCCCCTCTCCGCCCTTCCCCCCCACCCCGTGGCACCGCCTAAACGTCCCGTCCCGCCCTGGGGTCCCCTCGGGACCGGGCAGGGACTGTCCAGGAGCCGGCCCGGCTGTCCTGGCCGAGTCTGTCCCCGGCTGTCCTGGCCGAGTCTGCAGCCTGCTTCCCCATCCCCACTGCTCGACCCTGACCCTCGCCCGTCCTGGCCCCACTGCCCGGGTCGATCCCGGCCACGGCTCCGCCCCGCAGGCAAGCGTCGCGTGTCCACGGCTGAGGCAAGCGCCTCGGCCAACGGCTCGGCGCTTGAATCCGGTCGTGAGCAGGCGGACAGCTGTGAACCCCCGTGGGCACTCGCGGGCGCGCGCCCGCCTCCTCCTCTAGGCCTCACCTGGCTGTCCCCGGGCGGAGTGCGGGCCTCCCGGAGCTGCGCCACAGGCGGGGCCGGGGGAGCACGCACCCAGCCTGGGCTCCGCTCCTAACTTGCTTTGGGTGTGTGTTCGGAAGTCAAGGTGGGGAGCAGTGGACTGTAATGGACAGGGTTGCACGTGGGTCCCCCTTCCCTGACGGCTCTGAACGTCTTTCCCAAGGGGAGTGGACCTGAGTTTCACAGCCTGCGTGGCCCGAGAGGACCAGAGACCCACCCCAGCGAATCGACCAAATAAATATGCAAGCCAACCAAACAAGCCTAAAACAAGCCAGGGCCAGGCTCAGGTCAGCAGCCCAAACCCAGGCAGGCCTGAGCAGGGGCAGACGCCCTCCCGGTGCTCGCTCTTCTGGTCTGACCTGTTGGGGTTGCTCCCTGAAACTCTCCCACGCTCCCGGGGCCTGCGGGGCCTCCTGAGCCTGAAGCACAGCAGTATCACCGTCTGCCGAGCCTGGCGCTCCGGAGGCTTCAGCCCTAGCTGACAAAGGACGGGGTGAAACCCAGAGAGGGAGGTTGAGTTATCTGGAGCCTCACAGCAGGATTAAAATGTCAGTCTGTCCAGTTCCTGGCCATTCCTTGTCACTGCGTCACCCTTTTTCTTTATAATAAAGCGGAGGTTAAGTCAGGCGGTGGCACACGCCTCCAATCCAGCCCTTGGGAGGCAGAGGCAGGCGGAGCTCTGAGTTCCAGGCCAGCCCGCTCTACAGAGTGAGCCCAGGCTAGCCAGGGCTACACAGCACCCAGAGACCGAAGAGAGCTAAACCGGGGTTACACAGCAAAGACGTGGGGTCCCGAGGTGGTGGCGGTGGAGCTGGGGCCTGTTGTGAATGACGTCACGGGATCACCCACTTTCTCTGAGTCGTCCCTGCATGCGGGGCCCCACCCGGTGACTGAGGTGCTTGTCAGAGTTGGGGGCGGGGCGCTCCTGGGCAGGGTCTCAGTTTCCCCTCTGACAGAGCCTACCGTTAAGGTCTCCATTAAACAGATGAAGGATGCCAAGGCAAAGAGGCCAGGAGATCCTCACACCAGAAGCCTCAGTGCTGGGGCTGGCAGAGGCAGGGGGATGCCCGGGACTTGCCGGCCCCCAGCCTCACTGTAGATTCAGGGAGAGACCCTGCCTCAAAGGAACAAGATGGAAGCGATGGAGCAGGACAGTGGGTGGCGGGACCTCCACAAGTGTGAACCTGGGCGTGATCACTGCAGACAGGTGTGTGCATACACCCCTCCCAGGTTTGCATACACGCACGAACAAGCACACACATGAACACACACAGACACACAAACAGGCGAGAGGTGACAAGTGTGGTGTGAGGTCTGGAGATTCAAACCCAGTACTGTCACAAACAAACAAAAACCTCTACGCCACAGAGCAAATAACAAAGAACCTAGACAAATCCACAATCCACACGCCCCACGTGAGGCTCTGAGGGTGACAGCCGAGCTCTCACCCCGCTTCGGCCCCTCCCAAGCTGCTCCCAGCCCCGACTTTCTCTCCTGTAAAATGGGCTCGATCTTCGCACAGGGGAGCTGCCTCGGTCTGTGGTCTGAGAAGTCTTCAGCAGTGCCGAGCACGGAGTTGCTGCTCCGTGACAAGAGAGTGTCCTCACCGCACGGGGCAGGGCTCAGGAGAACATGAGCTGCTGTTTGCAAGTTTCTGGCACAGAGCGAATGCGCGGTTCTTGGATGTTATTGTAACTGGCATTGTGCTTAGTGTTAGAGAATGGAATTTAGAGCAAGGAATATCAGAAAATGGACTTAGAAACCACTATGTCCCCCCCCCTTCTTTTATATGCTGAAGATTGAACCTAGGGACTCGTGCATACTAAGCAAGAGATCTACCCCTGAGCCACCCCCAGCCCCTCACTGGGGGACTCTAGGCCAGCACTGTCCTGCTGAGCCACACCCCAGCCCCTCACTGGGAGATTCCAGGCAGGAGCTCTACCACTGAGCCACACCCCAGCCCCTCACTGTGGGATTCTAGGCAGGGGCTCTCCACTGAGCCACATCCCAGCCCTCACTGGGGGGTTCTAGGCCAGCACTGTCCTGCTGAGCTATGCCCCAGCCCCTCACTGGGGGGTTCTAGGCCAGCACTGTCCTGCTGAGCCACACCCCAGCCCCTCACTACTGGGGGGTTCTAGGCCAGCACTGTCCTGCTGAGCCATGAGAAATTGAACCACACCTTTATCTAGGCTTCCCTCCCATTTGATTCATCAGTAATTCTTGCTAATCCGGCCTCTTAAAATGTTTTGGCTGCTTCTTCTCCTCACCGCACCCCCCCCCCCCAGTATCTCATGTAGCGCAGGCTGACCTAGAACTTGCTATAAAGCTGATGAAAGCCTTGAACTCACATCTACCGAGTGCTGAGATTCCGGGCTGACCCCTCCGGGCTAGAGAGGGGTCCTTTGTAAACATAAGGACTCCTGTGTGCTGGCTTGGGGGCAGTTCCAGGAAGTGGGGTTTTGCTCTGCACTGGATCCTGTCTCAGAGCAAGGGCAGCATCAGGGTCTTTGTAACTCTGATTTGTGGGCAGAAAGAGCAAACCCAGGTCTGACCTACAGTAACACTTGCCTGAGCTGCTGCTCGCCAGGATGCGGGTTCGGCTCACACAGTGGTTGGGTAATGACCTTGTTTGTTCCCGTGCTTGGGGCGGCCTTGGGGTGCTCAGCTGGCCCAGCCCAGGTCAGGGCTCTGTGAGGTCATGTCCAGTGCAGCCAGCGGCTCCACAGTCACCGGCTGGTTCTTCCCTCCTCCTTCCTCTCCCCACCCAGTCAGGGTCTCATACAGCCCGGGTTGGCCTCAAGTCCCCTAAGAAACAGGATGAACGCTGGATCCTCCTGGCCACGCCCGTCCCACGCCCGGCCCACTCAGGCTTCACACTTTGGTGGGCTCTGTGCATGGCAAGCAACCAGACTGCTTCTCGCCTGCGGAACTGCCCAGCTGCCCGCGTCTCCTGTTCCCTTTGTCACGTCTGGAAAGGAGCTTAAGACAGGCCTCACTGTGTAGCCTAGGCTGGCTTTGAACTCAGTGCAATCCTGCTGTCCCAGCTTCTTGATTTCTGAGTCTGTGATGCTAAACATGAGCATCTCTCTCTCTCTCTCTCTTATTCTTACTCTTGATCTCTCTACAGGCTCCCTGTGTAGGGCCCGTGTTCTCTTTTTCTCTCATTAGTCGGCTAGTTATTTAGCGGATATGTTGGGGTGCAGACCTGTCCTCTTTCCATCACGTGGGTCCCAGGGATCGGGCTCAGGGCTTCAGGCTTTGAGACAAGCGTCTTTACGCGCTGAGCCATCTCGCCCTGCTCCATCCGCACAGGCTTTCCACGTAGTGCAGACCCAGGCCAGGCCTGTGTGCTGAGAGTGTAGGGCTGTGCCCTGCCCCAGGCTCGCTCCAGGTGGTCCTTTGAAGGACGATCTACAGCCAGTGAACGAGCCTCAACACACAGCTCAGCAGCTGTGCCGCACACTCAAGGCCGCCTTTCCCAGACAGAGCTGGGAGAGGCAGCCTCAGGGACAAGACTCTCCTAGAGGGAAGCCTTGCCCACTCTCCTCCTCACGCTGTGGGTTAGTTTAGTCTGTCTCAGAACGCTACACGAGCAAAGTTACAAAGTGTTGCCGTGTTTATGGCTTCCTTGAGTCACACAGTTTTAAAGATCTGTCTCTGTAGCTGCGCGCACCATCCACTGAAACGTTCCACTGCTGGCAATATGGCATCGGGTGAATGTCACTCCTGGTTTTTCCACTTGTTTCTCTTTCTCTCTTTCTGGAGCACAGTGATGTTGCGGATGGAACCCAGGGCTCAGATATGCTTGCTGTGTGCCCTACCATTAAGCATTAAGCACTCTCTCAGCCCCTCACTGGGGGTTCTAGGCAGGGGCTCTACCACTGAGCCACACCCCAGCCCCTCACTGGGGGACTCTAGGCAGGGGCTCCACCACTGAGCCTCACCCCAGCCCCTCACTGGGGGATTCTGGGCAGGGGCTCCACCACTGAGCCACACCCCAGCCCCTCACTGGGGGACTCTAGGCAGGGGCTCTACCCCTGAGCCACATCCACTCCCTCACTGGGGGATTCTAGGCAGGGGCTCTACCCCTGAGCCACATCCACTCCCTCACTGGGGGATTCTGGGCAGGGGCTCTACCCCTGAGCCTCACCCCAGCCCCTCACTGGGGGACTCTGGGCAGGGGCTCTACCCCTGAGCCTCACCCCAGCCCCTCACTGGGGGATTCTAGGCAGGGGCTCTACCTCTGAGCCCACCCCAGCCCCTCACTGGGGGATTCTAGGCAGGGGCTCTACACTGAGCCGCACCCCAGCCCCTCACTGGAGGATTCCAGGCAGGGGCTCCACCACTGAGCCTCACCCCAGCCCCTCACTGGGGGATTCCAGGCAGGGGCTCTCCACTGAGCACACCCACCCCTCACTGGGGGATTCCGGGCAGGGGCTCTCCACTGAGCACACCCAGCCCTCATTAGGCATTCTAGACAGGCCTTCCACTGCCGACCCCTAGGCCACCATTCTGCTTCCCCAGTCGCTCACCTTTTTTATTAAAGGGCTCAGTGCGGTCCCAGCACACATGGTAAGTATTCAAGACGTGTTTTTCAGTGTTTATTCGTTCTTTGGGACGTTCACCCACATGTGCAATCTAGTTTGATTCTGTAGACCTTTTTGGTAATTTCTTGGTCTATATTTGATATTATTTCCCAGCATTACCGTATCGGAAAGCCAGGCTCACGGCTAATTCCCCATGTTGGGGGTAGCTCTTTATTCCTCCACATTCAGGCCTGGAACTCCCCATGCCTCAAACTCATGGCAATCCTCCTGCCTCAGTTCCCTGAGTGCTGTGACCAGTCATGAGTCAACACACAGACTTGTAAATAACGGTTTGCCCGGTTATTTAACTTATATCTGCCTTTCCCATCAGCCTCAGCTCTGTCCGGACAGGCAGTGGCTTTGCCTCAGTGTCCCCAGTCCCCGCACCACGGCAGGGAGGCGCAGCTCCGGGACGGGAGCCCTTCCCGAGTGCCGTGCCGCTGTCTCTCTGAGCCCCGCTGCTCTCTCTCTCTCTAAAACCCACGCACACTTCATGCAGAGCCTTGGAGGAAAGCTCCCTCACGCCCTTTCACTCGCTCGCTGGCAGGGCCAGGGCAGGGGCGCTCTCGCTGCGGGTGACGCACCGAGGCCCGCCCCACGCGGACGCTGACTCGGCCTGGTTGGGCAAGGCCAGCGTTGCCCCAGGGTGGCTTACTCATCGGGGCTCAGGTAAGAGGGCCCGGGCTGGAGGGTGGCACACCCAGGGGGACCTGGAGCGAGCAGGACGCGCGGCCATGGATGCTCCCAGGAGAGGGGGTTCGCGGACGGCGGCGTGGGGCGCCCAGGGGCTGCTGCTGCTGCTGCTGCTCTGCCAAGGTGGGTGCGCGGCGCGGAGGGAGGCGTCCGGGCCCGCACAGAGGAGGGGTCGGCCGGGGCCACGGGCGGCCGCGCTCCTGCCTGGCGCGCCTGCGGGAAGGGCGCCCGGCCCTGGCCCGGGGTCCCGGCGGGGGAGGAGGGGGCGCGTGCCCCTCCGCGGCCCCGGGGCGAGGCTTCTCCCGCCGCTCGCTCGCCCGGGGAGAGGCCGCCGGGAACGCGTGTGACGAGCGCGCTCGCCGTGTCCCCGCGCCCCCGCAGGCGCGCGCGCCCTGGAGTGCTACAGCTGCGTGCAGAGGGCGGACGACGGGTGCTCCGCGCACAAGATGAGGACCGTCCGGTGCGGCCCGGGCGTGGACGTGTGCACCGAGGCCGTGGGCGCGGTGGAGACCAGTAAGTGCGCCGGGGTCCCTGCCCCTCCCTGCTCCCCGGGCCGCGGGCGCTGAGCGCTGCACGGGGACTGGACGGGCCGGGCGCCCCAGGCCGGGCGCACAGCGCGCGTCCCTCCTGCGGGTCGCCGAGCCGCCTCAGCGCTTCCCGCTGCGCCCCCTGCCGGAGCGCGAGCCCGCCACAGGTCGCCACCCCGGGAGCCCAGGCCTCTGGGTCGGGCTCGGCTTGCTCGCGGCCCGGTCTCCTCACTCAGCGCAAGCTGGAATCCGGCCCCACTGCACCGGCCTCCCCACGCGCTGGCGCTGCAGGCTCGCACCGTGGTCTCCTAGCCGCCGCCTCCCCATCCTCCTCCTCCTCTCCTCTCCTCCTCCTTCCTTTTCCTCTTCCTCTCCTTCTCCCCCTCCACCTTCTTTCTCTTCTTCTCCTTCTCTTCTTCCTCTCCTCCTCTCCATCATCTTTCTTCTCCTCTCTGCTTCCTTCCTCTTCTTCTTTTTCCTCTTCCTTTCCTCCTCCTTCCTCCTCTCCTCCTTCACCTTCTTTTTCTTCTTCTCCTTCTTCCTCGCCTCCTCTTCCCCTCCTTCTCCTTCTCTCCTCATTATTCTCCTTCTTCCTCTTCTTCCTTTTCCTCTTCCTCTCCTCCTGCCCTTCCCTCTCCTCCTCCCTACTCCTTCTTCCTCTTCTTTTTTCTCTTCCTCTTCGTCTCCTTCTCTCCCTCCTCCTCATCCTTCTCTCCTCCACCATCCTCCTCCCCTTTCCCCTCTCCCTTCTTCTCCAGCCTCCTCCCGTCCCCTCCCCTCCCCTCCCCACATCTTGACCGGATCCTCTGGAGGCGCCCTCCCTTTCGGCTGTTTGTGCTCCTCGGAGCGCCCCTCTTTGCCCGTCCCCCGCCTGTAGCCCTGCGCCCAGGACGTGCTCTGTGGGCGGTACCAGGCCCGCGCGGGCCCGCGCTGACCGCCCCTCCTCCGCAGTCCACGGGCAGTTCTCCGTGGCCGTGCGGGGCTGCGGCTCCGGGATCCCGGGCAAGAACGACCGCGGCCTGGACCTGCACGGGCTCCTGGCCTTCATCCAGCTGCAGCAGTGCAGCGAGGACCGCTGCAACGCCAAGCTCAACCTCACGTCGCGGGGCCTCAACCCTGCAGGTGGGTGGGGGCGGGGCGGGGCAGGGCGCGGGGCGGAGGAGGCCCAGGGGCCCGCGGCGGGCCTGCAGAGCCGCACCTCTGCGGTCGCTCCGCGGGACGGCCGGCCTCGACCTTGCGGCCTTCCCGCCCGCGTCCTCCCGACACTCTGCTTCCGCCCCCCGCCCCGCCCCCGCAGGCAACGAGAGCGCCAACGCGCCCAACGGCGCCGAGTGCTACAGCTGCCTGGGGCTGAGCCGCGAGCAGTGCCGCGGCACCGCGCCGCCCGTGGTGAGCTGCTACAACGCCAGCGGCCGCGTCTACCGGGGCTGTTTCGACGGCAACGTCACCCTGACGGCAGGTGAGCCCGCGCCCCCGGGGAAGGAACGGACTCAGACCGGGAGCTGAGATTTGTGCTTAGGCTTTTTGCCTAGGTGTCATGGGAGCTCTGTTTTGAGCCCTGGACACTTAGGGGTCCCGCTTGTTCCACAGTATTAAGGGACATAGTTCAGGGCAGGAGACATGGCTCAGGGGTAGAGCCCCTGCCTAGACTCCCCCAGTGAGGGGCTGGGGTGTGGCTCAGTGGCAGAGCCCCTGCCTAGAATCCCCCAGTGAGGGGCTGGGGTGTGGCTCAGGGGTAGAGCCCCTGCCTAGAGTCCCCCAGTGAGGGGCTGGGGTGTGGCTCAGTGGTGGAGCTCCTGCCTAGACTTCCCCAGTGAGGGGCTGGGGTGTGGCTCAGTGGTGGAGCCCCTGCCTGGAATCCCCCAGTGAGGGGCTGGGGTGTGGCTCAGTGGTGGAGCCCCTGCCTAGAATCCCCCAGTGAGGGGCTGGGGTGTGGCTCAGTGGTGGAGCCCCTGCCTAGAATCCCCCAGTGAGGGGCTGGTCCTCAGTCCATGGAAGGAAGTTCCTCGGGTCCTTCTGGTGCAGGCGTTTCTCAGGAGCTCCGCTTCAGACTAAATTAGCCAGGAGCTGAGAGAGACGTGGCGAGGCTACGTGTGTTTTGGTGGCAGAAGTGACACTGTTGAAGCCTTTGCTCCAAAATAAATCTGGAGCTTGGGGTTCGGTCCTTCTCCTCTCACAGCGCTTTGCAGAAACGCAGTCCGCGCCGGCGGCCCAGGGCTGTGCAGAGAGTGTGGCGGAGTCCAGCCGCTCGGCTCCGGTTGGCCTGGGTGCCTGCGCGCTCGGCTCGTCCTGGAGCCCCTGGTCTCCTCGGGCCGGGCCGTGTGTGGGCGCAGACCTTTCTGTCTCCCCCTGCAGCCAACGTGACCGTGTCCTTGCCCGTCCGAGGCTGCGTCCAGGATGAGGCCTGCACCCGGGACGGCGTGACAGGCCCCGGGTTCACCCTCAGCGGCTCGTGCTGCCAGGGGCCGCGCTGCAACTCCGACCTCCGCAACAAGACCTATTTCTCCTCTCGGATCCCACCCCTGGTCCTGCTGCCGCCGCCCAGCACGGCAGCCCCGGCCGCCGGGGCGCAGGCCTCCTCCAACGCGACCTCCACAGAGGCCCCGGCCGCCTCCACGGCCGCCACCAGGCCCGGCGCCACGGCCGCCTCCACGGCCGCCTCCACGCCGGGCCGCGCTTCTGCCCGGGCGGAGGAGGAGCCGCGGCCGGCCGCGGGCGCCGCGGGCCACCAGGACCGCAGCAACGCGGGGAGGCCCCCCGCGAAGGCCGGGCCCCCGGCGGCCGGCGCGGCCCCGGGCCCCGGCGTGTCGGCCCTCCTGCTGACTGTGGTCGCGGGCGCGCTGCTGTGAGCGCCGGGATGCTGGCTCCCGGGCCTGGCCCGCTCGTCCTGGCGCCCGTGCTGCGCCGGCCCCTCCCCGGCCGCGGCACGGGTTCGCAGCCCGGAAACGTTGTAAATAGCTGCGGTGGCCCGGCCCGCCCCCGACGGTGACCTGGACTCGGGCGAGTGCCGCGGGCTGGAGGGGGCCTGGGGCGCAGGCCGGGCGGCCCACGGTGGGGCTTGGCTCCTTAGGACAGCGAGCCTGGCGCCGAGGCCTCCCAGCGCCTCTCTGTGGTTTCTGT
This sequence comes from Meriones psammophilus, assembly GCA_036365155.1. Classification (NCBI taxonomy): domain Eukaryota; kingdom Metazoa; phylum Chordata; class Mammalia; order Rodentia; family Muridae; genus Meriones; species Meriones psammophilus. The sequence goes on from JAEOAE010003152.1 coordinate 630,407, forward strand.
CAGGCACGGGAAGGCGGCAATAAAGATTTCGTAACTTTGTACAGGGAGTTCGCTGTGAGTTGGCTGATTCTACAAACAAAGGCTGTTACCTAAGCCAGATCTTGGATAACAGGTGCCTGCTGCCATGACTGAGGACCCAAGTTCAATTCCCGAAGCCCACATTGGAGCGCTGGCTGCTCCTTCCCTGGGTGACGGTCCTGAGTTCAATTCCCCGCACCCATATGTGGCTCCCAACCATCTATGGTGATGTATGGTGAGATCTGGCGCCCTCTGCTGGCGGGCAGCTGTACACGCAGGCAGAACAGCGTACACAATGGATAACCGCTTGTCCCCTGACCCCCACTTGAGCGTCATGGAGTGTGTGCTTCCCTTCCCACAAACAAAATGAAGGAATACATACACGCTCCAAGGGAAGCAAACATGGACAGGACAGAAAGCAGGTCCTGGGAGACGTGTAAGGTCAGATAGGCCACATAGACACTGGTTCAACTTTCTGTTAAAACCGAGTTTGCGATGTGGCCCTGGCTGGCCTGGACTGGTAAAACACCAACTCAGAGTCAACTCTTGGCAATTCTCCTGCCTCAGCCTCCCAAGGTCCCGAGGACCTCCTTCCTGCTCTCTCCTTCCACCGTTTGGGTCCTGCGGATTGAACTCGGGCATCAGGCGTGAGCAGCTGTGGCCCATCTGAATGGCGTTTCACGTCATGCTGGGCGAATGAGACTTTGAAGTGGAGCTGCTGGCGTGAGGGGCTGGAGGTGTAGTTTGCCAAGCTTCAGCTAGACCCTGGGCTCAGCCCAGCCCTGAAACAGAAACCCTGCCTTTGCAGCTTCCTCTGTGTATCTATCATCTATCTATCATCTATCTGTCTATCTATCCTCTATCATCTATTTATTATTTATCACCTATCTATCTATCATCTATCTATCTATCATCTATCTATCTATCCTCTATCATCTATTTATTATTTATCACCTATCTATCATCTATCTATCTATCATCTATCTATCTATCCTCTATCATCTATTTATTATTTATCACCTATCTATCTATCTATCTATCATCTATCTGTCTATCTATCCTCTATCATCTATTTATTATTTATCACCTATCTATCTATCTATCTATCTATCATCTATCTGTCTATCTATCCTCTATCATCTATTTATTATTTATCACCTATCTATCTATCTATCTATCTATCTATCTATCATCTATCTATCTATCTATCATCTATCATCTATCATCTGTCTATCATATGTCTATCATGTATCTATCATCTATCATCTATCTGTCTATCTATCTATCATCTATCTATCATCTATCATCTGTCTATCATCTGTCTATCATGTATCTATCATGTATCTATCATCTATCTGTCTATCTATCTATCTATCATCTATCTATCATCTATCTATCTATCTATCTATCTATCTATCATCTATCTATCATCTATCTATCTATCTATCTATCTATCTATCTGTCTATCTATCATCTACCTGTCTGTCCGTCTGTCTGTCTGTATTGGTGCTGGAGAATCAATCGAGCCTAAGGCCCACACTGGCCATCCCCGTGCTGTTAGGGGACCCCAGGGCAAGGCGTTGAAGAGTGTAGACTTGAGCCGGCCTGCGACCCCGGCACTCAGGAGCTGATGGCGTCGGCGGCCTGAGCTTTGCAGTGACTTGGAGACCAGGTTGTGTTACCCAGTGAAATGGCGTCTACACAAGCGGTTCTCGACCTTCCTCCGGCCGCAACCCTTTAACTCAGTTCCTCATGCTGCGTGATCCCAGCCACCAGAGTGTTTTACTGCCCCCGTTGTCTTGCCGCTGTTCTGAGTCATGATGGACATATGTGACACTCGGGGTATCTGATACGAGGCCCCTGTGAAAGGGCCGTTTGAGCCGGGAGGGGGCCTGACCCACGGCTTGAGAACCACGTTCCAAACACGCAAAGACCTTTGCTTTCAAGCCATAATACCCAAACCCTTCTGGCCGGCGCCATCAGGGAAATGTAGACAAACCCTTCAGCCCTCTCACCTGTGTCATCGTCATATACCAGTGAGAGGGGGAGAGAGCCCAGGCCAGCTGAGCAGGCCCTGGAGAGAGAGGGAGAGAGCCCAGGCCAGCTGAGCAGGCCCTGGAGAGAGAGGGAGAGAGCCCAGGCCAGCTGAGCAGGCCCTGGAGAGAGAGGGAGAGAGCCCAGGCCAGCTGAGCAGGCCCTGGAGAGAGAGGGAGAGAGCCCAGGCCAGCTGAACAGGCCCTGGAGAGAGAGAGAGAGAGAGCCCAGGCCAGCTGAGCAGGCCCTGGAGAGAGAGGGAGAGAGCCCAGGCCAGCTGAGCAGGCCCTGGAGAGAGGGAGAGAGCCCAGGCCAGCTGAGCAGGCCCTGGGAGAGAGGGAGAGAGCCCAGGCCAGCTGAGCAGGCCCTGAGAGAGAGAGAGAGCCCAGGCCAGCTGAGCAGGCCCTGGAGAGAGAGGGAGAGAGCCCAGGCCAGCTGAGCAGGCCCTGGGAGAGAGGGAGAGAGCCCAGGCCAGCTGAGCAGGCCCTGGAGAGAGGGAGAGAGCCCAGGCCAGCTGAGCAGGCCCTGGAGAGAGGGAGAGAGCCCAGGCCAGCTGAACAGGCCCTGGAGAGAGGGAGAGAGCCCAGGCCAGCTGAGCAGGCCCTGGAGAGAGGGAGAGAGCCCAGGCCAGCTGAGCAGGCCCTGGAGAGAGAGGGAGAGAGCCCAGGCCAGCTGAGCAGGCCCTGGAGAGAGAGGGAGAGAGCCCAGGCCAGCTGAGCAGGCCCTGGAGAGAGAGGGAGAGAGCCCAGGCCAGCTGAGCAGGCCCTGGAGAGAGAGAGCGAGAGTGAGAGAGCCCGGATCAGGGTTCTGCCACAGTGACAGGTGCAAACGTGGACAGTGGGTGTGGTGAAAAACAGCGAGATGGAGGCAGGAGGCTCAGTCAAGGCCAACCTGGGCTAACCCGCAGACAAACAAAATGAGAGGAGCTGAAAATCGGCGGGTGCGACGGGGCAGAAGACTTTCCTTAGTGTGCGGGAAGCCTCGGCCTTGAGCCCAGCTCCTCGTTAAACTGGGTGAGTTGTTTCCTGCCTCCGGTGCCCTGGGAGGCCAAGGCGGGCGGGTGAGGGAGTCTACAGTGGTCCACACAGTGAGCTGGAGGACAGCCTGGGCTGCAGTGAGAGTCTAGAACAAAGAAAAAGGACGTTCTTCCATTCTTTACTTTGGCTTTCGTGTGCAGCCCCTGTGGTGGGCTGGCCTCAAGCTCAGGGAGCCCCTGCCTCTGCCTCCCCAGTGCTGGGAGGTGTGTGCCGTCACCGCAGGCAGCAAATGCCAGCAAGTGCAAACAGAAGGAACACCCAGCCAGGCACAGCAGCCCCAGCCGCAGCTCTCGGGAGGCGGAGTCAGCAAGGTCGATGGTTCAGGGCCGGCCCTGGTGGCACGGGCCTCACCCGGGGCTGCTGTCCTAGGCTTGGACCCCGCCCCGGGTGGAAGCTGGCCATGGCGTGCCTGAGCAGGGAGGCGGAGAAGGTCGGTTTCCTGGCCTTGCTGGTCTTGCTGGGTTCAGGTTCAGGGAGAGACCCCGCCTACAAAGCGGAAGGTCAGCGGTGGCGCACGCCTGTGATCCCAGCACTCAGGGGGCAGAGGCAGGAGGATCGCTGAGTTCGAGGCCAGCCTGGTCCACAGAGTGAGTCCAGGACAGCCAGGGCTGCACAGGGAAACCCTGTCTTGAAAAACAAACCAATACAGAAACAAAACAACAGCAGCAACAACAGCAAACCAGGAGGAGCAGCGCCCATCAGAGCGATCACTGGCTCCGTCAGACGCTGCTAATGTATTTCAAGAGTCCGAAGCCACACAGCCCCTCCTGGCACTCAGCCAAGGGCTGACGACTTCCTAGCTTGTCCGTGGACCTCCACACCACGAACCACGAGTTGCAAATTCAATGGGCCCTTCTGTAGCGGAAGGTCAATTACGGAGCGCCTGGAACTTTCCAGTTAGGAGGACGCTTTCTCTGGACTCCGCTCTGGCCCACACGGCGATGACTTTTTTCTTCTATTGTGGGTTCCGCTTTTCCCCCTCCCAGAAATTGGTTTTGATGCACCTAAGACTTAAGTGTGTGGATAAATGAATAAATTCTCTAGAAACAAACACCAGCCTGCCCTCAGGGGCCCACGCCCCGGGCACGGGTACTCCCACCGAGGTCTGCTACACGCCTGTAAAGAGTGAAGGGAGCGGAAAACACGGCCAGAGCCACCTGAACGAGTGACCAAGAACATGCAGAGCCATGGGACAAAAAGGCATCGTGTGGGTGGAGCTGGGCAGAGACAGGATCGCAGGGACACAGCAGGGAAGGGGGGTGTGCGACACTGAGCTCTGGAAAATGAGGCAGAGATGTTGGGGGCCGGGCGCTGGAGAGACGACACGGCTCAGATCCTACCGCTCACACTTCCTGGTCTGCAAGAATTATTTGCACTTTTTTTTCTTTAAAAGAAAGAGTCTGATGTAGCCCAGGCTGGCCTCGAACGCTGGGGACAAAGGCCTGAGACTCCAGGGCTAGCTTTGCTGCTGGGTTTTCTAAGATTCATTTTTATCCGCGCGTCCCTGTGCGCGTGAGTGTGCGAGCCTCCGAGTGCCCTGGAGGGGGGCGTGAGCCGCAGTGCGTCCGGACTACCCTCTGCAGAGTGATGCGCTCCCCACCCCCAGCCGTCCGAGCCGCATTCCCCTCGGCCTTTTTTGGTGGCTTTGCCACCCCTGGCCCTCACAGGTAGGCTGCTTCTCAGCCCTTTCATCAAGACACACTCAGTGGAAGTGAGCTGTAACCCTAATGGCCGATGGACAACAGGGTGGACTTCCCGTGGGCAGGGCGGGACTTTCTCCGCAATCCTGTGTGTCCGGGCCGCCCTCTGCCGGGAGGGAGCCGGCCAGCGGCTGACGCCCTGCTGTACTGCCTCGGTGAACCGGGCAGCTGACGTCATCCCTGTGTGCCCCGGCTCTCTGTGTGACCACACGGGCTTCCCGGGGTGACGTGGGCCTGAGCGTGCTGGCCACGCAGGAGCGGAGAGCAATGTTGGCTCTTCTAGCTTCTCTTTTCCCCGCAGTCTCCCAGACAACGCACATAGCCTGTGCCAGGGTGGGATGAAGCTCAGTGGGCAGGTGCTTGCCTGGAGTGTGGGCTGGGGTGTGGCTCAGTGGTAGAGCCCCTGCCTAGACTCCCCCAGTGAGGGGCTGGGGTGTGGCTCAGTGGTAGAGCCCCTGCCTAGAATCCCCCAGTGAGGGGTGTGCTCAGTGGTGGAGCCCCTGCCTAGAATTCCCCAGTGAGGGGCTGGGGTGTGGCTCAGTGGTAGAGCCCCCGCCTAGAGTCCCCCAGTGAGGGGCTGGGGTGTGGCTCAGTGGTAGAGCCCCTGCCTAGAATCCCCCAGTGAGGGGCTGGGGTGTGGCTCAGTGGTAGAGCCCCCACCTAGAGTCCCCCAGTGAGGGGCTGGGTGTGGCTCAGTGGTGGAGCCCCTGCCTGGAATCCCCCAGTGAGGGGTGTGGCTCAGTGGTGGAGCCCCTGCCTAGAATCCCCCAGTGAGGGGCTGGGTGTGCTCAGTGGTGGAGCCCCTGCCTAGAGTCCCCCAGTGAGGGGTGAGGCTCAGTGGTGGAGCCCCCCCCCCCCGGCACAAGACCTGGGTCTCACTCCCAGCACCACAAAAGAAAGCCGATCCCTGACCTTTGGAGACTGAGGCTGGGACACTGGTTAGCAAGCCCCAGATCCCGGTGTGAGACCACATCTTGAGTGCCAGGGGCCTGGGTGTGAGGACACTCCCGGCTGTCACAAGGCAGAGGCAGGTGTGTGTCTGTGGGCTCCGGGCCAGCCTGGTCTACACGGCCAGAGGCAGAGGTTCCACCAAGCGCATTGTCTTCTAAACTTTCTGCCTCCAGTCAGCACCAGGCTCCTCTGTGGAAACGCTCTCTGCTCTCTGCAAGCCGCGGCTCCTTCCCGGCCTGGGGGGTGACGGCTCCTGATGTCCTCTGTCCTCGGGGCCTCCAGGTTTACCCTCTGACCCTCCTGACCCTCCTGACCCCCTGACCCTTGACCCTCCTGACCCCCTGACCCTCTGACCCTCCTTGAGTCTCCTGTCCCTCTGACCCTCTGACCCTCCTGACCCTCTGACCCTCCTTGAGTCTCCTGACCCCCTGTCCCCCTGACCCTTGACCCTCCTGACCCTCCTGACCCCCTGTCCCCCTGACCCCCTGACCCTCTGACCCTTCTGAGCCCTCGTTGCTCTTGCCTCTTTGTTAACCTGATGGCTGGGCCCTGTGTGGAGTTGGTGTTTGTATGCTGTGTGCGCACAGCAGCCTGCTCACCCGGCCCATGGCCTGGGGGTCAGAGGTCCGGGGGTGGGGTGACGAACCAGCTTGGAGTCTCACGGGTAAAGAAACTGCCCACCCGGAGTTCGAATCCCGTGGGCGTTTTCAGGGTTAGTGGTGGCGGCTGAGCAATGGTCTGCAGCACGGTCAGGACTGCGCCCATGCCGCCCTCTGCTGGTCGTCAGGAGTATTGCAGGGGCTGCGTCCACGGAGGAGGAGGGGGGAAGGAGGAGGAGGGGGAGGAAGAGGGAGAGGAGGAGGGGGAAGAGGAGAAGGAGGAGGAGAAGGAGGAGCAGGCCACCTGCTTTGCTCTCTGTGAACGTGGAAACTGAACGTTTTCCTCGTTTCTTCCTTCTATAGTGCTGGGGACCAGGTTGTAGTAACAGCTCGTTCTTGTTAAATGATGAGAAGTGGGGGAGGGCGGAGAGGGTCGAGGGACTTGCGTTTTTCCTCCTGAGAAACTATTCAAGCAGGCCCGGTGGCCTGTCACCCCAGCGCTCGGGAGGCAGAGGCAGCGGATCTGTGGGTTCGAGGCCAGCCCGGTGCACGGAGAGCCCAGGACGGCCTGTCCCTGTCTCACCCCGACTCCCCTAAACAAACAGAGATTGAGTTGTTTGCAGCAGGAGCCCAGCTTTAGTCCCAGGCGGAGGCGGAGCTCTGGGGGTGCCAGGCCGCCAGCGCTGCAGAGTGGGGAGCAGGGAGAGGGTGTGTGTGTGTGTGTGTGTGTGTGTCACCATCCAGGCTCTGCGCTG
>JAEOAE010003152.1:640000-757500 GCA_036365155.1 Meriones psammophilus
AACACAGGAGAAAGGGAGACTTGGGGCTCAGTGCGGAGTCTGAGCCCCGCCTCCAGACAGCACACGATTACCACAACTAGAAACTTTCAAGTTACCACAACTAGAGACTTTCAAGTTAAAGCTTGAAGGTCGGGAATAAAGGCCCGATCTGTCCTCCCGCCTCCCCCCCTGGCTGCTCGCCTGCTCGTCTGTTTTGAGCGGGGTGCCGTGCAGCCTAGGCTGGCCTGCAACTCTTAAGAAGCCGAGCGTGACCTTGAACTCCTGATTCGGCCTCCAGTTTCCAAGTGCTGGCAGCCAGGCGTCCACCTCTCTCCACCAGGGGGCGCTCCTCCCCAGGTCTCCACCAGGGGGCGCTCCTCCCTGGGGTCTCCACCAGGGGTGCTCCTCCCCGGGGTCTCCACCAGGGGGTGCTCCCTGAGGTCTCCACCAGGGGGCGCTCCTCCCCGGGGTCTCCACCAGGGGCGCTCCTCCCCAGGTCTCCACCAGGGGGTGCTCCCTGAGGTCTCCACCAGGGGCGCTCCTCCCCGGGGTCTCCACCAGGGGCGCTCCTCCCTAGAGTCTCCACCAGGGGCGCTCCTCCCTAGAGTCTCCACCAGGGGCGCTCCTCCCAGAGTCTCCACCAGGGGCGCTCCCTGAGGTCTCCGCCTGACAGGCACCTGACGAGCCGGAAGAGGGAAGAGTTCTGTGGCTCCTGGCAGAGCTCGGCTGCTCTTGCCTGGGCGCGGGCAGGACAAGCCGGAACTCCGAGGGCTCACGTGGATGCCTGGCCTGCTTCCGCTCCTCTCAGCTCCCAGACACCCAGCCCGGGGCGTGAACACCTCCATCCTTCAGGAGAGACTCCAGCCACGGAAACAGCACAACGAAAGCTTCAAGTCTCCTCTGAGAGGAAACCTCATCTGGTCCACCTACGTGTGAGCCCCGAGGGAGAAAGATCACACGTTCGAGACCAGCCCAGCCTTAGTGAGACTGTCAAATTCAAACCTTCAACAATGAAAAAGAACTGGTGCTGTCATGGGTGTTTGGTTTCTTTCAAAATGAGGCTATGTTTTGTAAATGTTTTTGTTTTAGTCTCAAGTGTGGGGTTTTCGTTTGGGCTTCAGTCTGTCCGCAGCTGGTGGCCGCCTCCTGCTGGTCTTTGCCAGCTGGTAACGGCCTGCCTCGAGCAGCACAGAGGGGTGTGAGGACTCTGAGGGGTATAAATACGAGCCCAGAAGCTTCTCCGCGCAGCCAACTGCGGCCAGCTGCCTCACCGTTACTGTTGTTGCTGCTGTGAGGGAGCCCTGACCGCCGGAAGAGTCGGGGAGGAAGGGTTTGTCCTCCACGTCCACGCTGCCATTCACCGACCGACACTGCCTTCACCGACGCTGCCTTCACCGACGCTGCCTTCACCGACGCGGGGCAGGGGCCTGCCTGGAGCAGGAGCTGACTGGAGGCCACTGGGTGCTGCTCGCGGCCCTGCTCCCCATGCTTGCTCAGCTGTTTCCTCATGACCCGGGGCCACAGCTCGGGGGTGGCAGCACCCGCAACGGCTGGGCCTCCCCGTCCATCCCTGAGAAAATGCTCCATAGGCCTGTCTGCAGCCCGAGGCTCCCTCACCTCAGTCACCTCAGTCACCTCAGTCACTCGCCTCAGTCACCTCAGTCTCCTCAGTCACCTCAGTCTCCTCAGTCACTCTCCTCAGACACCTCAGTCACCTCAGACACCTCAGTCACCTCAGACACCTCAGTCACCTCAGTCACCTCAGTCACCTCAGTCACCTCAGTCTCCTCAGTCTCCTCAGTCTCCTCAGTCACCTCAGTCACCTCAGTCACCTCAGTCTCCTCAGTCTCCTCAGTCTCCTCAGTCACCTCAGTCTCCTCAGTCTCCTCAGTCACCTCAGTCACCTCAGTCACCTCAGTCTCCTCAGTCACCTCAGTCACCTCAGACACCTCAGTCACCTCAGTCACCTCAGTCACCTCAGTCTCCTCAGTCACCTCAGTCACTCGCCTCAGTCACTCGCCTCAGTCTCCTCAGTCTCCTCAGTCTCCTCAGTCTCCTCAGTCACCTCAGTCACCTCAGACACCTCAGTCACCTCAGTCACTCGCCTCAGTCTCCTCAGTCTCCTCAGACACCTCAGACACCTCAGTCACCTCAGTCACTCGCCTCAGTCACCTCAGTCACCTCAGTCACCTCAGACACCTCAGTCACCTCAGTCTCCTCAGACACCTCAGTCACCTCAGTCTCCTCAGTCACCTCAGTCTCCTCAGACACCTCAGTCACCTCAGTCACTCACCTCAGTCACCTCAGTCACCTCAGTCACCTCAGTCACCTCAGTCACCTCAGTCACCTCAGTCACCTCAGTCACCTCAGTCTCCTCAGTCACCTCAGTCACCTCAGTCTCCTCAGTCACCTCAGTCACCTCAGTCACTCACCTCAGTCACCAAGCCTCCCTCCTCTCTGAAGTTTCCAGAGAGCTGACCTGAAACCAGGCACACCGTGACAGGGCGTTGAGAACTGGTCAGTGCCGAGAGAAGTTCCCGTGAGCGCTCAGTCACAAGCCGATGTCTACAGTCCCGCCGAAAGCTCGGAGCTGCTGGTGGGATGGGGTGGAAAGCCCCGATGTGGTGACAATCCCGCCTTCTTTAAAGGCCAGTTATGTCACGTGAACGCTTTGCCTTGACCCCAGCTGTGGGGTTCGAGGCTGCTTCAGCTTGTCCACAGCAGCTGACTATAACGTGTGCTCTGGCAGGGGCGTGACTCCAGCCAACTGCAGCCAGTTGAATTCTGGGAACTCTTGACAGGGCCTGCGGCAGCTGCTGTCACATGGCTGCTGTGTTTGCTGCTGTGTTCACTGCTGTGTTTGCTGTGTTCACTGTGTGTTCACTGCTGTGTTTGCTGTGTTTGCTGTGTTCCCTGCTGTGTTCACTGCTGTGTTTGCTGTGTTCCCTGCTGTGTTCGCTGCTGTGTTTGCTGTGTTTGCTGTGTTTGCTGTGTTCCCTGCTGTGTTCACTGCTGTGTTTGCTGTGTTCCCTGCTGTGTTCGCTGCTGTGTTCACTGCTGTGTTCACTGCTGTGTTTGCTGTGTTCCCTGCTGTGTTCGCTGCTGTGTTCACTGCTGTGTTCACTGCTGTGTTCACTGCTGTGTTCCCTGCTGTGTTTGCTGTGTTTGCTGCTGTGTTCACTGCTGTGTTTGCTGTGTTCACTGCTGTGTTCACTGTGTTCACTGCTGTGTTCACTGCTGTGTTCACTGCTGTGTTCACTGCTGTGTTTGCTGTGTTCACTGCTGTGTTTGCTGTGTTCACTGCTGTGTTTGCTGTGTTCACTGCTGTGTTCACTGCTGTGTTCGCTGCTGTGTTCACTGCTGTGTTCACTGCTGTGTTTGCTGTGTTCACTGCTGTGTTCACTGCTGTGTTCACTGCTGTGTTCACTGCTGTGTTCACTGCTGTGTTCACTGCTGTGTTCCCTGCTGTGTTCACTGTGTTCGCTGCTGTGTTTGCTGTGTTCACTGCTGTGTTTGCTGTGTTCCCTGCTGTGTTCGCTGCTGTGTTTGCTGCTGTGTTCGCTGTGTTCACTGCTGTGTTTGCTGTGTTCCCTGCTGTGTTCGCTGCTGTGTTCACTGCTGTGTTCACTGCTGTGTTCTGTGTTCACTGCTGTGTTCACTGCTGTGTTTGCTGTGTTCACTGCTGTGTTCACTGCTGTGTTCGCTGTGTTCACTGCTGTGTTCACTGCTGTGTTCACTGCTGTGTTCACTGCTGTGTTCACTGCTGTGTTCACTGCTGTGTTCGCTGTGTTCGCTGCTGTGTTTGCTGTGTTCACTGCTGTGTTTGCTGTGTTCCCTGCTGTGTTCGCTGCTGTGTTCACTGCTGTGTTTGCTGTGTTCACTGCTGTGTTCGCTGTGTTCGCTGCTGTGTTTGCTGTGTTCACTGCTGTGTTTGCTGTGTTCCCTGCTGTGTTCGCTGCTGTGTTTGCTGCTGTGTTCACTCTGTGTTCACTGCTGTGTTTGCTGCTGTGTTCACTGCTGTGTTCACTGCTGTGTTCGCTGCTGTGTTCATTGCTGTGTTCGCTGCTGTGTTCACTGTGTTCACTGCTGTGTTTGCTGTGTTCGCTGCTGTGTTCACTGCTGTGTTCACTGCTGTGTTCACTGCTGTGTTCACTGCTGTGTTTGCTGCTGTGTTCACTGTGTTCACTGCTGTGTTCCCTGCTGTGTTCCCTGCTGTGTTTGCTGTGTTCGCTGCTGTGTTCACTGCTGTGTTCACTGTGTTTGCTGCTGTGTTCACTGCTGTGTTTGCTGTGTTCACTGCTGTGTTCGCTGCTGTGTTCACTGCTGTGTTTGCTGTGTTCACTGCTGTGTTCCCTGCTGTGTTCACTGCTGTGTTTACTGCTGTGTTCACTGCTGTGTTTGCTGTGTTCACTGCTGTGTTCCCTGCTGTGTTCCCTGCTTTGTTCCCTGCTGTGTTCACTGCTGTGTTTGCTGTGTTCCCTGCTGTGTTTGCTGTGTTCACTGCTGTGTTCCCTGCTGTGTTTGCTGTTTTCTGTTTGGTGGATTCCAGGGGTGGGCAGCAAAAAGGAGAAGCCCTTCATTATCTCAGAAACAACAGTAAAGACAAACAACCCCAAACCCACAATAAAATCAAATCAGAACCGTCTCCCTATGCCTGTGGCCCTTTACTCTCCCAAGTGCTGGCGTCTCCGTGACTCAGCCAGGGAAGGGTGTAGACCAGGGCCAGGTGGGATGTGCTCCCTACAACCGCAGAACTCAATTCGTGCCGTGGCCACGGCTGACTAAGACCCTCACGGCAGCTGCCTTCCTGTAGAGTGGGTTGGGATCCAGAGCTCAGGCCTGCCTGAAGCCACTTTTGGTAACTCCCTCACTCTCTCCATGTATACATACTCAGCGATAAATACAATTATGCACATATAATTGTGTATCTACACTTTTAAAGAATTGTGTAAAATTTATAAAAATTCCCACTGGCCTGGAGCTGGCAGAGCTCCGAGTGCCTCTGGGCTGTTGCTGTGCGGAGCAGGCTGGCGAGGCTGAGAGCTGGCATCACAGCCACGCCCGCCTTCTGTAGCTGTGTGAGTGTGGGACCCTAAAGTCCCCCAAACTGCCTCCTCACCCAGAAAGTGTGTCGGAGACAACACGTGGGGCTTCTCTTCTGCACCGAGCCCCATCTCAGGGCTTGGAGCACACAAATCCCAATGTAGGTAGGTGAAATGGTTTGCTGGGGGAAAGTGCTCCACCAAGCCCAAGGACTGAGTTCTATCCCTGGGACCCACATGGCGGAAGGAGGAAGTTCATTTCTGAACGCCGTCCTTGGACTCTGACCCCTGCCCCTGCCACACACACACACACACACACACACACACACACACTTCCTAACAAATGACCAATTTTATTGTCTGTGTGAATACAAATGCAGCCTCTCTCCTCTTCACCCCCACTCTTCGACTGGTGGTGGGCAGATTGGAGGCCCCCACCTCAGCAGCACCCCCACACCTGGCCTCACCTCCCGAACTCCGAACCCTCTCACGGGAAGTGGGCGAGGGCCAGCAGCACCGCCGGCAGCAGGAGCTCCAGCGCCCACAGCGAAGCATGCACCCAGGGGCCCCCACTCTCTGCCTGCCGGGGCTGAAGGACTGAGCGGTAGCCACAGCTCTCCTTCATGGTCATGGGTCCCACTGAGTTCAGGGTGGCCAGCAGTCTGCAGCCGATGACAGTGGTGCAGCCCTTGACCTCCACGGCGGTGGACTCCAGGCCTCCTAGAAGCCACGAGGGAATAGGGAGGGTTAGGGACGGAGCCCGGCATGCCTCTCCCCTGCCACCCAAGAGGCCTTTACCTCCGGAGAAGTCAAGTATTCCTTGGTAGCACTGAGTGGTGCCATTGGCACAGGGCAGAGAGGGGGCACTGGCACAGGACCCCAGAGCCACACAAGTTGGGCAGCGGAGGGCTCCGGACGGACTGGGGGTTGCTGCGTGGGGAGAAAGCGGAGGGTCAGGTAGCCAGCGCCCAGAGCCGCCTCCCGGGTGGTCCCCCGCCCTGCTAACCCAGCGGGGACTGAGACCACAGCCTTTAATGGACCTTCCCCTCACCACAGTCCCAGCCATCGGTGCGGCGGGGATGCGAGCCTGCAGCCCTGAGTTCAGTTCTCGGCACCATCCAAAGGGGAAGCAGAGAGCCAACTCCCAAAGCTGTCTTCACTACACGCACGCACGACACACGCGCACGCACGCACGCACGCACACACGCACACACAGTAAAAAAGAAACCCCAGCGACCACGTGACCTCCAGTCTGCTTAGACGTGGTGACCACGGAAAGGACAGTTCCAGCAGCAAGATTTGTGGACAGTCAGCTATTGCAGCTCAAGGCCTGCGTCCACACTTCGGTCAAGGAAACAGAGGGTGCCCAGCTGGCTAGGATGACTGAGCATCTTGAGGAGCTGTGTGTGAGCACGCTGAGAGAGAGGTGCTGTCTGGCTGGGGGCGCAGGAAGGCATGAAGGGCTTCACTGTTTCCAGAATGAAAACAGTGCCTGTCCCATCACATTTTTAGAATGTGTCTGCTGTGCATCCGTGCAGGCTACACGGGCAGGGGGCGCTGTCACCCTCCTCTGAGGCAGGCTCTCTCAGGCTCTGGTGCCCACCGGTTGGGTCAGACCCAGTGAACCTCGGACCCTCCTCCCGTCTCTCTCCACCACCGAGAGCTGGGTCACAAGCCCATGCCAGCACGCCTGGCACCCTCCTGTGGGTCCAGGAGCCTGCCCGGAAGCACCTACCCACCGACCTGGCTCTTCAGCCCCATCTACACTGCCGGCCACGCGCCCGGAGTCTAAGACGCTTGGACTCCAAAGGCGAGAACTCAGCAGAGGAGCACACGGCCTGCGGGGCTCTCCTGCCTCTCCCACCGAGGCACCGAGCGGAGGCAGGGAAGACAGCCGGGCCTTAGCGCTGGGACCCTCTCCAGGTACCTGTGGCCTCTGGCTGGTACCAGAAGGAGTGTATGCTCTCTTTGTTGTTGCACAGGCTGTCATTGCAGTAGTTGCTGTAGGAGACGGCCACCAGCCCCGGGGGCGGCGGCGTGTACTGGATGAAGGTCATGGACTCCATGCCTTGAGGGGTGCAGCCCTTACTGGCCAGGAGGGCAGTCTTGCCTCCGTCTGTGAAGCAGGAAGTGCAGAGGGTGGGTGATGGCTAACACTTAACAGGGAGACAGCAAGTAACGCGGCCACCCTCTCTCTCCAGCCCAAGGGTCCATCCACCCGGCTGTCTCCCCAGCGCTGGGACTGCAGGTCCGCCACTGGGCCCACGCAGACGGCCACAGGGCCGTGGGCTCAGTGACAAATGTATCTCAGCGAGTGTGAGGGGAAAAGAAGCGACAGCGACGTTGAGGAGACGGTCGCGGTCAGGCGGCTTCAGGCCTGGAGACCACCTGGACAGCCGGGGCTGCCACCCAGAACAGGACCTGAACAGCCACGGTGCACAGGCCCCTCACCAGCTTTGATTAACATCACCGTTTCCTGGCACAGCTCTCCAGGGAGGCACTGCTCGGCCTTCGAGGTCCAGTTAAAGGTTTGTCCCGGATCGTCTTCTAAACTCAGGGCTGTGCCCACCTCACAGCTCAGATTTCGGACCACTGGGGAGACGAGGTTAAAATAGACAAAGCATTGCCCGCCTCCGGGAGGCAGCCTTTTCCCTCCACGAATCCACCCTCCATGGACGGCTGTCCCTCTGTCCCCACACATACAAGTCCAGAGGGAGGCTCCCAGCAGAAAGAGCAGGAAACACCGAATGCAGCAGGCGCCCATGGCTTCCCCGAGGTTGGGAAGAGCTGACCAGGACCTGGAACTGATGGACAACAGGACACAGCTGGACCTGACAGAGAGGGAGCACATGTCAGCTTTCTGCACGTGTCCTCTCCGTGCTAGACTTATGCTGTGCCACACCACAAGGTCTGTCCCCAAGCAGCTGTGCGCTGAGAGCAGGCCATGGATGCCACCGGCTCACTGGGCCTCCACAGGATTTGGCTGTCTCTCATGGCCTCTCAAGGTGGGAGGATGGGCCCGGGGCCCTCTGCTCAAAATCTGAGGTCAAACCCACAGTGGAAACCTCTCCAGGGCTCAGCAGCCCCACAGAGCCACAATTCCCTGTCCTGTCGGTGCTGGGGCCCTGTTCCTGTCAGTGCTGGGACCCTGTCCTGTCAATGCTGGGGCCCTGTCCTGTCAGTGCTGGAACCCTGTCCTGTCAGTGCTGGGGCCCTGTCAGTGCTGGGACCCTGTCCTGTCAGTGCTGGGACCCTGTCCTGTCAGTGCTGGGGCCCTGTCAGTGCCGGGACCCTGTCCTGTCAGTGCCGGGACCCTGTCAGTGCCGGGACCTGTCAGTGCCGGGACCCTGTCAGTGCCGGGACCCTGTCAGTGCCGGGGCCCTGTCAATGCTGGGGTTCAGGCATCTGGCTTCCCCCACGCCCTGGAAGAACGGCACTTCTGGACGGCCAGCCTAAGACTCCAGACACCGAGTACAGACTCAGGCTGCTCCCCACCGAGTCCCGAGCCCAGTGCTCCTAAGAGACCCAGAGGAGGAGGGCCGGTCCTCCTCCCTCAGACCCGGCGCCCCAGTGCGGCCTCCCCGCCCTCAGAATACAGGCAAGGGCCTCGAACTCAGAGCCGGGGCGCCGCATCCCCGGCCCTCTCCCTGCGACCCGCGAGTCGGCGCTCCTGCTCTCCTCCCAGGAGTCTGGGCCGCCGAGCCTGCTCCCTCACACCCCGGCGCCCGCCCGCGAGCCCTCGCGCCCCCTCGCGCCCCCTCCTCGGGCTGGCGGAGGGGCCGGGCCCACCCTTCTCCCGGCTTTTCGCGGCAGCAGACGCGCTCCAGGCCGCAGCCGAGCCCGCGTGCCCCGATGGCGACGGCGCCGTGCGCGCTCGGGAGGCACGGAGGGCGGGCCCGGCCGGCAGGAGGCTCGAAACCCCATTGGCTGGAGCGGGCTCGCCCCTCGCTCCTATTGGGCGGGCCGGGAGCATCCCGCGTCTCATTGGTCCCCGGGGAACCAATCACTGGCCGCTGCAGCGTGCGCATGCGCCTGGTGGCTGCTGCGGCCCGCGGGCTCTGCGCGGGTCCACCGGCGCCTCCGCCTGCTGCATGACGGAGACCTCCGGGGTTTGCTCCCGCGCGCCGCGCGCCGTGCTGCACGGGGCACACCGAAGCCTCAGCCCGTCGCGAGCACCCCACGCGCCGTGCACACGGCGCAGAACACGCACCGACCCCTGGCCTGTGTGTCTAACGAGGGTGGTCGTGCTGAGGACCTCAGGCTGGCACTGTCACCCCTTGCTGCCCGGTGTCCTCATCCCTTGCCCACACACCTGTGCCTCCATGTTTAGATACAGGAGCCTCTGAACTCAGCCTGCTCCAGAGAGGACAGCCTCACAGAGCCACACATGGGATAATAAAGCCGCTGCTGTTTCTCCAAATACAGGGTTCTCTGTGGAGAGATGGGGCTCTCTGTGAGGAGATGGGCCTCTCTGTGCTCTCCCTGTGAGGAGATGGGGCTCCCTGTGAGGGGATGGGGCTCTCTGTGAGATGGGCTCTCTGTGAGGAGATGGGCCTCTCTGTGCTCTCCCTGTGAGGGGATGGGCGCACTGTATGCTCCCTGAGCACCTCGCTGACAGGGCCTGGCCTCTGTGGTGCACTGTGACAAATTTTTCCTGGGGAGACTCTGTCAGGCCCAGCAGTAGCCTCATCTCCAGGGAGACAGATGAGGGGAACTCAGGATACCAGATCAATGCAATTGCAAGAGGTTTATTCAAGCCACCACATGATGTGGCTGCCCCCAAACCAGCGAGGAACAGCAGCAAGAGACAGAAGTCCGGGGTTATTAAAGGAAAAATGTGGGAAACTCGGGAGTTGCAAGCTTGGCAACACTGGATTGGGTAGGTAGTTGACTTTTAAAATGATTGGTCTATTTTAGGTGCCAAGTCCAGTCAGTCCCGCCCCCGGTTGCCAGGCAACGTTCCTGCAGATCTGGTACTGCAGATCTGGACACTCCTCTGCAGTGGGGTGGAGACCTTCAGCATCCCTTGGCAACAGGGTGGGTCTTGTCTCAATTCGCCCGCTTCTCCTTTCATCCTGCTTTCTGGAAAAGTACTGGGAGAACTTAGTTTAATATGGGGCATTGAATTTATAAAGAAACCTGTCAAGTTAACTTGTTCCTTTCATTCCCCCCTTCTTCTAATAATGAAACATCTATGATGCTTCAATCATGAAGCAGCTATGGGGTGAAGGTTTTTTTCTTGGGGTGCCCCCCTTGATTTAGCATCTCAGCCTGTAAGGTGGGACTTGGGGTCGAAGGGCTGTCTTCTGGAGCTTCTTCAATTTGATAATTGGACCATTGACATCCCGTGCTAGGGAGGCTGAAATGCTAAATCTGAGGCTGGACAATGAGGCAGTCCTAAGCATCTGGTTAGTTGATCCAGCTGAAGAGGCGGAGAGCGATCTTGTCAGCTTTCAGCACATCCAAATTTCATCTCACAGTCCATAGCTGATCCAGAATAGAGTCAATCAGGTGAAAATCTGCTAAGACAAATTCAGACTAGAGACAGAAGTTAAGATTTTTATATTAAATGGGAAAAGTGAGGAATCCCAAGACCAGAGAAAAAAACTCATCTGGGATCTGTTTGAGCTATGCCAGGTCCAGGTCTCATGACTTTTTGATTTCCTGAAACATATGAATTTTTGGTACACAAAAGGAAATATATATTAAAAACCTCAGAAAAGTAACATATCAGCAAATCTAATATAACAACAGTCTGAGAGTAACAGGTAAAACTAGATCCATCGGAATGGGCACCAGTCAGCTGTTTGTTTTGTATCCTTTATAAACAACTTAAGTGTGTCCACAGTCTGAAACTCAACATTTTAACTGTGGGCCCTGTTGGTAATCAGCCATCAAAGGAGCTCAGCCACCTTTTATACATTTAGCCTCTACTTTTAGCCTCCATCTCCATGTCATATTGGAAAGTTAGATAGAAATGCATAATGGCTTTACTGCTAAACCCTGGATGCTTGGATTTTTCTTAACACAGCAGCTGGAAGGAATAGGTTAAAGATATTCCTGTGTCAAAGTCTACCTCAGAAATGGCAGATATTAAGAATACCATAGTAAAAGCTACGGCTTTTGGGTCAGGTAAACATATTAAACAGATGTTTTCAGCATGATGAGAAGCACCTTTAAATCTATCATCAGAAAACAACCAAAGGAAATTAAAATCTCAAGCTTGTAAGTGGTTAATAAGCAGCCAGTGCTACATTAACTTATCAGAACTCTATTGATAAATGCCAAAATTCTGATCTTCTGAAATCTTATAACAACATAAGCACAACAATAGCAAAGAGGGGGAGAGAGAAATTTAAAATATGTACCAATTTTAATATGCCTTACATTATTTTTTATATTTTTATAATTTATATATCTTAAAATATCTATTCAGATTCTCCAGTGTTTCTTGCATTTGTCAACCCTGAAACATTTTCCCAGACCAAATGATATTCTCTAGATTCTCATAACCTAAATTTCTATATCCTCAGACCCTACATAAGCTCCATATCTTTTTATCCAGCTATTTATTATAAGACACAGGCAACTAACATGAAGCCTGTGCGCAAGGCAAACCTTTTTGTTTTTCTAAATAAGAGATCTAGTACCTAATAGTTCTAACTAGCTAATGAACTGTCCAATGAGCTAACAGTGGATCTAATTTTCTGCTCTTTAGCTGCAAAGCTACCATTAGCTTAGCTTAGCCATCAATGTGATCAGAGACCTGAGGAAGATAGATTATAAGCTAAATAAATAAACCAGCCCATGTACCAATCAAAATGACAGAGATGGTTAGTTACTCTATCACTTAGGCAGTGTCCCTGGCTCCTGCGGTCTCATGGCATCATGAGCAGTGGTCCAGCCAGGAACAGATGAGAGACTGCTTCTGTGGAAAAAGGAACACCAGAGAGTGACCTCACCTTGCTTCCCGCAGTGTGAAACAGTGGCTCTCCAGGTGTCCACGGCTTTGTCCACAGTTTAGGCTGGGCCCTAGCAGTGGGCCAGTTGAGGCAGTCTCACCCAGTGATTAGCATACCACAATCCAGAGTTGCAGTCATCTGTCATGCCCAAATCTTCTCGGAGACCCTGGGGAGCTACTGCCACAATTGGGACTCTGTCACAATAAGCTTACACATGTTAAAATGCCATATTCATCAGATCTCTGACAAGCTTGAGGGCCAGCATATCTGAGTTACTCTTTGTCTCTATCATCTGCTCTAAACTGTATCCTATAAAACAAAATGCTATAATCTCTAATCCTGGCATATTTTTTAGAAGCATGTTTTAGAACTATATTTCAAGTATATCTACATAGGCAAACTTTAGTTACCCATTCTAGGCTTAACCTTAAAAAAACCTAAACAAAGAGACTAAGTAAGGCTCAATCTTGTACTCAACTGCAGTCCTTAGCTTAACTGTAGATCTGTTCTTTCTGAACTAAAATCAAGCAAAACTTTTAACCAGATACAGTTCGTAGAGGGGCCAGCAAATCTTGCTGATCCTACCACTTGCATTGAAATTGAATGGCAAAAAGCTTTGCACTTAGCACTAATCAGAGGATTAAAGACAGCTAGTAGCCCTAAACTAAGATGGCGGCAAAGCTATGGCTCCACCCTCTTTCCCTGAGCCAACATGGTGGCTAACCACGGGTTGTCACAGGCTGTGGCTGATGATGTAAAGCATAGCTGTTAGGTGTAGCTGATGGTATTGTTACCTCCCACGATACAGCAAGCTCTGTGGAACAGTCACAGTTTTCTGTAACCAACTACACAACAGAACAGTACAGAACAATTTTAAACTGTATGAGCTATTCTAGCCACACCAAGTCTATTGGCCAGAATTTTTTCCTTTAAAGAGCATAAAAAAACATTTTGCATTGAAGAATCACCAGCCTTTTAAATGAAGAACAACGTATTTTACAGGTTTTTTCACAAATCACATTTGCAGGTATAAAGAATCAAAGCAAATACACTTCATATGTCCTCTGGCTTTTTATACATACACTCACCTTCTGTAACATATTATATACCTTTAGGCTAGCTTTTCCTAGCTCTGTTCTTCTGCTTTAACCAGACATCTTTACTTTAGACAAGCTATTTTTTTTTCTTTAGTATCCCAGACTTTTCAGACTTCATAAAAACTCCCATCAAAATCCTTTCTGTCCTGACATGATACTCATTGAGTCCAGCATAAGCTTATTCCATGATTTATTTTTTATAGGCAAAGCAAAACCAAGTCACATTAATAAAAAAAAAAAAAAAAAAAAAAAAGAAGTTCTGGAGCTGCCAAATTTTTTTCTAAAATTCCTTCCCTGTTGCAGATACCGTGGTCCAAGGTCACATAAACAAACTTTAGGGAACTTGGAACAAGTTTTAAGGAAGTTGGTGAAACTTCTTTTCTCTGTCTCAAGGTGAAGGCCAGGGTGAGAACATATTTTTTGATAAACAAAGCAGCTTAACAAACAAACAGCTCTCCACAAGATACACTGTAAAAACTGCAATTTTCTGGATTGGCTTACACCGTATGGCTTGGTTTCATTTAGTAAAATTAATAAAATAAATACCAAATTTTTCCTTCCCCCAAAGGATTGAGAAATTGTTCCAAATTCTTTGTTAGACTACCTGAGATTATCATCTAAAATGCCTGATAAACTTTAAACGTTTTATAGCCTTAAACATTTAAACATTTCCCAAAACCCGTTTTTGCAATATCAAAATAAAGTACTCCTTTTGTAGGAAAGAAGTCACAAAGCATAACCATATTTTAAAAGTCAAAACCAGATTTTAAAACCAGAATTCACCAGTGCAAACAATCCAATCTCTAAAACCAACACCAACTTAAAATGAAACTCATCTTTTTAGTCTAAAAGGCAACAAAAACTATTTGACTAGGAGGTTCTGTCATCTTTTTTTTTTTCTGACCCAGATCACGTGGCAATCTCAAGATGGCGGAGTCTTACCACAGTCCACGTGACAATCTGCCCACATTCAGGGTGGGGGAGGTCCCCGCTCAGTTAAGATCCTCTGGAAACACAGGCCTCAGACCTACCCCAAAGGTGTGCTACCTTAAAGCCCTGGTGCCTCACTTATACAGGTTGTCAAAAGACATTACCTGTATCCTTACCAAGCACTTTCTTTCCTCGTCTAAATGGAAGTTGGAGTCGGCCATAGAGAAGTTGTACTATCCTATGAGCATTTCTCTATCACTGTAATGTTATAATAATCACAAGGTCCTCCAGTAGCTCACAGCATGAGCAGAAGAAGAGGTCAAGGGTTACACAGAGCTGCAACTCAGAGCTGGGGTCCAGCTGGTAACTCTTACACCTGCCTTTTACAAGCCACTTCATGCCCTTCCCAGCTGATAGGTATGTGCCATCACGCCCAGCTGAACTTAATCTTACGGATGTGACATCAGAGTGCAGGAGAAACGTGCTGCAGCGTGCTGTGGGGCTGGGGACAGCCAGGCTGTCTGAAGTACTCAGTGCCCTGGCAGAGCACGCAGGCTGGTTCCCGGCACCCAGGCTAGATGGTTACAACTGTGCACAACTCTAGCATTGGGGGCCCAGTGCCCTCTTCTGGACCCTAAGAGCACTGCGCTCACCAGCACGTGTCCATACAGACACACAGGCAGACACGTGATTAAAAATAAACTTTGTTTTTAAAGGGACAAACTGTTGTGAGAAGGTGTTAGGGTATAGTGCCACATATCTGAAATCCCAGCACTTGGGAGACTGAGGCAGGGGGTTGAACATTTGAGGCCAAACAAGAGCACACAGTAAGATCTGCAGGTGGATAAAGCCGCCCGTTAAAGTCAGTTCAGGACCACAGATCTGGGTGTGTTGCCCATGAAAGACCCCCGCCTCACCCCAAGTTAGAAGCAGCTAATGTCATTTTGTACAGCACTGTTTTGAGAAACTCTGAAGGCTACCACTGTTTTGAGAAACTCTGTGGGCTAGGGAGGGAACTAGAAACTTGCTGAAGAGACCCAGCTGCTGGGGATATCTGCGGTCAGGCTGCCCCAGTTGAGCCAAAAATCAATTTGTGCTGACTACCCATATGAGAAGTTTGTGAAACTGTTCCAGCTGAGATAGGGGCCCTAAGACAAATAGTGAGACTGTTCCAGCTGAGATAGGAGCCCTAAGACAAACAACAGGTGGCGGTCCCAAGATTGAGAGTCATCATGACCATTCCGACCACCTAGTTCCTGATATCATGGTGTCCCTGCCAAACTCTGACTCAAATTGTAGTTTCATGTAAATGTACCAATCAGCTCCCTGTAACTATGCTTCTCGCTTCTGTACCCGCGCTTCTGCTCTAAAACCCTATAAAAACCCCAGCTTCCCAGCCAGAGGGCACACAAGTCTTCCAAGAGACTTAGCCGCCCCAGGTACCTGTGTACTAAATAAAGCCTCTTGCTGTTTGCAGCCGAACATCTGGTCTCGTTGATCCTTGGGAGGGGGTCTCCCTGACGGAAGACACCCATCGGGGGTCTTTCAGCCCACCTTTGATTTCAGCATTTGGGAGGCGGAGCCTGCTGGATCTCTGAGTTTTAGCCCAGCCTGGCTTGTGGATCGAGTTCCAGAAGGGCCAGGGTTGCACAGAGAAATCCTGTCCAAAAAACAAACAAAGGAAAAATTAGGCCCACAGGATGGGGTGGGGACAGAAAGGCAGAGACTGGCTCAGCGCTGTTATCCCAACAGAAGCAAGACAAGGGAGAAAGATGGTCGGCACAAGTTCACCATCGGCCTGATCTACCCACACAGCTGCACATCAGCTAGAGCTGTAATGCACAACGAGACCCTGTGAAATAAACAAGTACAGCCTCAGGACCACTGCGAATGTGGCTCAGGTGGGCCCAGCGTCTCAGGAGGCTGTGAGCGTTGGAAGTCTGCAAACTTGCATAAAAGGATTCTATGAGACAAATTGTGAACACCATGAATGAGCCCACCCCTGAACAAAAGTCCCCCACTCACATTTGCCGTGACACTGTGGTAGCTTCAACGAGAAAAGTCTCCAGAGGCTCATCTAATTTTGTGCCTAGTCTTCACAGAGTGGCGCTGCTTGAGAAGGATCAGGGATGGACATTTTGCTGTAGGTGTGGCCGTGTTCTACAGTGTATCATTGGGGGTGGGTTGGCTGCTTCAAAAGCCCAGTCCAGACGTGGCTCTCTCTCTTCCTGCTGGCTTCAGATGCAGGCGTAGCACTTTCAGCCGCCATGTCTGCCTGCATGTGAGCAAGCCCCAGCTAAATGCTTTCTTGTAAGAGTTACTGTGGCCGTGGTGTCTCTACAAACAATAGAACACTGATAAAAAAACATGTGGTAAATTCTGAACAAGTGGTTCCCTAGGGAAGAAGAAGGAGGAGGAGGAGGAGGAGGAGGAGGAGGAGGAGGAAGAGGAGGGAGGAGGAGGAGGAAGAGGAGGAAGAGGAAGAGGAGGAAGAGGAAGAGGAGGAGGAGGAGGAGGAGGAGGAGGAGGAGGAGGAGGAGGAGAAGAAGAAGAAGAAGAAGAAGAAGAAGAAGAAGAAGAAGAAGAAGAAGAAGAAGAAGAAGAAGAAGAAAGTCGTCTCTACTTCATGGTCTTCCCCAATCCCATCTCTTGCCTGCGGCCCGTCACTGCAATCTCTGGGTTTGGATCCTTACCAATGACAGTCTTGGTGTCCACCCACCACCAGCTTCCCCACCACCGTGAGCTTTTAGCCCTCCATTCAGCCTTCCCTCCATTAAGCTGCTTTCTTCAGGTTTCTTCACCATGGCGATGAAAACACTGACTGGTCACTGAGGAGGGTGTGTGGACTTGCATGGATACTTCGTGTCTCCATCTTTGCTCATCCTGACGGGGTCTACATCTCAGCAATGTGGCTGTCAGGTGTTCGGGGACTGCCTTACTGGGTCCATCCCGTGTGGAATCAGACCAGGACAGCGAGACTGGAATACGAACTCCTGCTCCTTCTCCACAGAGCCATGCTGTGGAAGGAGAGAAGCAACCCCCCCCACACACACACACACAAGAGAAGCTGAGGGACACAGGCTCCTGCCCTCCCAGGTCACAGTGAGGCCCCGTGTCTCCCAGCACGGTTCTCGTGAAAATCCACATGAGGGAGGACACCGTGCCCTTTGTCATTCTGACTCTGTGACCGTGCGCCACCCCGCGTCCTCCCGAGAGGGGCAGGACTGTGGACAGTGGCTGCTCGGTGCTGTCGGGGGTGGGCAGCGGCCATCACGGTCATGCGGGCACATCCCGGGATCACAGAGCGCTGATGGCTTGCTCTTTGGCACAGCTGCCTCACGTGAGGTTCGGAAGTGAGCGTGCTCTTTCACTTGGCTGCATACGAACGAGGCATGGGCCTTGTGATCACATTTTTCGAGTTATCACATGAGTACATGAACATGATGTTGCTAGTGACTTTATTTTATGGTGTGCATGCGTGTGTGCCTGCATCGATGCCTGTGTGTCACCCGTGTGCCTGCTGTAAGCAGAGGCCAGATGAGGGCATCTGGTCCCCCGGAGCTGGGTCACAGACAGTTGTGAGCTGCTTTGCGGTGCTGGGAATTGAACCTGGGTCCTCTGGCAGAGTGGCTAGTGCTCTCAAGCCCTGAGCCATCACTCCAGGTTCAAATGTTCATTTTTAATAGAGAAAAATGTCACAACAAGAAAAGGTGTTGGTGAACCTCTTAGTTTTATGTAAATTTGCCATGACTAAAATGAAACTCAGAATCTGGAAATACCAGGAAGCTCTAACTCAGCTACCTAACTAGAGCTAACATTCTGGCAATTTAGGATTCCCAGAGATGTGTGTTATGTGTGACACACATGTACGTGTGAGTTCATGGTCCATACCTGTACGTGTGGAGGCCAGATGTCTGTGTTGAATGCTTCCCCCTCCCTCTCCACATCATTGGCATGACCAAGGCTTCTGGCTGCGCCTGCTGGCCGGTGAAAGCCGGAGATCTTCCTGTCTCACCCCTGTGTGGACCTACAGACGTGTGCTGCCGGGCCTGGCTTTGCCGGCGTCTCCTGTAGAATCCTTTCTCAGG
This sequence comes from Meriones psammophilus, assembly GCA_036365155.1. NCBI lineage: Eukaryota > Metazoa > Chordata > Mammalia > Rodentia > Muridae > Meriones > Meriones psammophilus. The sequence continues at coordinate 658,099 of JAEOAE010003152.1, forward strand.
GCTTTGCAAACCCACAACGTCCAGCACCCCAGACACTGGGCCTGCCTCAGCCCGTTCGCAGTGGTCCGGGCTTGCCTTCTTCTCTGAGATAGGATCGACACCGAACCTCTGCTGACCATCTTCTGCTTCGTCTCTCTCCTGTTGGGACAACAGGGGTGAGCTGTCATGGCAGGCTCCTGTGAGCCATGCATAGTCCCGGGAGTAACTCCAGCGTGAGTCTCATCGGTTCACCAGACCCTGGTGGTAGTTGTGATTGGTCTGTGAGTGTGCACAGCAGCTGACTATGATTTGTCTCGTGCTCTGGCAGGGGCGTGATTTTGTCAGGGCAGACAGTTTCTGTGATTGTGTGATGTCTGGAATTCTGGGGGCTTTTCAGAGGGTAGATAAATGCTAGGGCTGGGTTCTTGGTTGTTGTTGGTTCCAATCTGGGGTGAGAAGGTGTGTGTGTGTGTGTGTGTGTGTGTGTGTGTGTATGTGTGTGTGTGTTCTTAGTAACAGCTTTGTCACATAGCAGGGACCTGATGAGTTTCAAGATTTTGTGGCAAGATTAATGCAAGCAGCAAACAGACTTATAAGCGACGAAAATTCCGGATTAGTAAAACAATTGGCTTATGAGAATGCTAACAGTGCTTGCCAAGCAGCTTTGAGACCCTTTAGGAAGAAAGGTGATATTTCTGAATATATTAGGTTATATTCTGACATTGGGCCATCTTATACTCAGGGAGTAGCCATGGCTGCCACCCTACAAGGGAAGACTATTAAAGAGGCATTATTTCAGCAAAAGAAAGGCCCAAAGAATGGAATATCTGGAAGTTGTTATGGTTGTGGGCAAATGAGACATTAAAGAAAAAATTGTCCTGATGCTAGTAAGAAAGAAGAGAGTCAAAGGGACCCTGGTCTGTACCCAAGATGTAGAAGAGGAAAGCATTGGGCTAATGAGTGTAAGTCTAAAAGAGATGCTGCAGGAAACCCTTTAATGCAGGGAAACTGGAAAGGGGGCCAGCCCCAGGCCCCGCAACAGTATTATGAGGCACTACAGAACTTTGTCCCTCAGCAAGGAAATCCTTTCAGGACCTCTGTAAAACAACCACAGGTAGCTCAGGACTGGACCTCAGTTCCTCCATCCACACAGTATTAACTCCTGAAATGGGGATGCAGGCCCCACCTACAGGAGTTTATGGTCCATTACCTAGGGGGAACTATAGGATTATTACTAGGAAGAAGTAGTACAACTATGCAGGGAATTTTAGTAGCTCCTGGGGTAACTGATGCTGATTTTGAAGGGGAAATAAAAATTATGATACACTCTCCAAATGGAATTTCTGTAATAAAATGAGGTCAAAGATCAGCTCAATTAATATTGCTCCCCCAAGTTCAGACAAGAATTGCAAGTAAAAAGGATAAGAGAGGAGATGCAGGTTTTGGATCCTCTGATACTTATTGGGTACAAGCTATTGGTCCCAATCTGCCTGAACTAGTGTCACAAATTAATGGAAGAAAATTTACAGGGTTATTGGATACAGGAGCTGATGTCTCTGTCTTAACTGCTGATCAGTGGACTATGCATTGGCCTAAACAATCCTCTATTACACAGTTATGAGGAATAGGACAAAGCCAATGCCCTGAACAAAGTAGTGATGAGTTAATTTGGAAGGATGAGGAAGGACACAGGGAACTCTTAAACCATATATTGTTCCTGGCCTTCCTGTTAATCTGTGGGGTAGAAATGTGACGAGTAACATGGGAGTGTATCTTTACAGTCCTAGCAATGCAGTTACCAATCAGATGCTTAATCAAAGACATTTACCAAATTCAGGATTGGGAAAATCTGGACAAGGCATAGCTCAGGCATTAATACCTACCCCAAGAAACTCTAAAAAGGGGTTGGGTCATTTTTAAGGGAGGTCACTGAACAACCTGTACTCCATGCAGATCCAATAACATGGAAAGCGGATGAGCCTATGTGGGTGAATCAGTGGCCTCTTTCCCTTGAGAAAATTAAAGCCTCTGAGCAGTTAGTACAGGGACAGCTTGATAGTGGCCGTATTGCTCCATCAAACTCACCTTGGAACTCCCCTATTTTTGTTATGAAAGAGAAATCAGGAAGAAAGAAAAAGAGGATTGACTATGAAACTTTGGTCTGATTCTGGTTTTCAGCAGAACAAAACAAGCTGGCTTCAGAAACTCTTGGGAGGCCCTGTAACTGCCTATGTAAATTCTTCTTTTGCTTTGTTGTTTGGAAATGTTAACAAGATTCAAACTTTAATGTTTCTTTCCATCAATGTAAACTAAAAAACTGTATTTCTAAGTTTTCAAATGGTTCTGATTGCTCGACAGCCTTTTACTATGGTTCCTGTGAATGTTTCTCAGACCTGGTAATTTACACAAGGAGTCATTTGTTAAGTCACTTTTATGGCGTGTTATTTTGGACTTGGCTTGTGATAGGAGATGTGCTCCTATCAGTGGCAACTAAAACCTGCCTGAAGGCCTTTTAAAATGTCAAAGCTGAGCTGATCTGCATAAGATCAAACCCCAGTATCTACCCTAACAGAGGTTAATAATCAATGATGGGTAATGTTTCTCTGGGATGTATTCAACCCAAGGCAGGACATGAATGATGGTATTCATGTACTAATGAGAGGTAAGAATATATCTTACGAGACAAACAACCGAAGACAGGCACAATCTTCTGCTCCATAATTCTTAAGTTATGGTCAAAATTAAATTAAAAAATTAAAAAGGGAGACCTGTTGGAAGCCGCTGTTCTAGCAGCTGCTTTGATATTTAAATCTCAGTGGAAAGACTGGTTTTACCATGGCCTTCACTGAAGTCAGGGAAGAATTTCCAAGTCCATTTCCTTTTGTTTGTGACAGCAGGTGGAAGAGCTTGTCAAGATCACACCTCTTGCTTCACCTCCTTGTGAATTTAACCCATTGTGCTGAGCTGTTCTTACTCTAGTTTAAAAGCAGTCTGAAATAAAGCAAGATGTCTGGCCTCCACTAGAGCCTCTCATAAAGATCCCATGTGTTGTGTGTTTATTTATTTTAATCCCCACTCCTGACTCAAGAACTGTTCGACTCTGCTGGCAGGCTCCGGCAATTAACAATCAAATACAAAGCACCAGAGCATGCTGTAACACAAGACTTTTTTATTCTATCTTATTTAATTTTATTTTGGGGGTGGAAATTTGCAGGGCAGGGGCAGATACAAAGGGATGGAGAGATGAGGGGGACTCAGGTGCCTGGTGTGCAATTCACAAAGAATCAAAAAGTTAATAAAATAAAAATACACAGAAAAATCAAAACATAAACAAAAGAACAAAAACAAAGTCATTGGTTCACCAAGTTTGATTTTGGTGGCACCTGTGCTTTGCTCTGTCATTGGGTCTCAATCTGGAGTGAGTAAATGTGTGTGTTGAGTCTCCCCAGGGAACGTTTTGCCACGTAGCACCATCGAGGCAGGGAGTTAGCACCTACGCTGACCTGGCCAAGGTCACCTGATATGGCCACGAGGAATCAAGCCAGGTTGGTGGCAGTGACCACAGCAAGGCTGAGGCTGACAATTTTATTGAGATTAATCAGATGTTTTATACCTTTATCAGAAACAAAATATAACAACAATTTCTGGGATTGATACATTGGTAGTTTCCAGGATACACTTAGGTTGGCACGCTACACAGGGCACAGAAGATTAACATCTAGGACTTCCGAGGGGACGTGCAGAGACACACGGAGAGGCCTGGGCACTTCACCACCTGAGGGAGGCTCACAGGTGCCCAGGAGCCATGTACTAACTTGAAAAACCTGTGACACACGCTCCTCGGGGAAGTTCAGGCCCTCAGGGAGCACAAAGAGAGCCCCATCTCCTCACAGGGAGCAAACAGAGCCCCATTTCCTCACAGAGAGCCCCATCCCCTCACAGAGGGAGCACACAGAGCGCCCCATCTCTCACAGAGCGCCCCATCTCCTCACAGAGAGCCCCAGCTCCTCACAGAGGGAGCCCCATCCCCTCACAGAGAACCCCATCTCCTCACAGGAAGCACACAGAGAGCTCCATCTCCCACAGAGAGCCCCATCTCCCACAGAGAGCCCCATCCCCTCACAGAGAGCCCCATCTCCTCACAGGAAGCACACAGAGAGCCCCATCTCCTCACAGAGAGCCCCATCTCTCCACAGAGAACCCTGTATTTGGAGAAACAGCAGCGGCTTTATTATCCCATGTGTGGCTCTGTGAGGCTGTCCTCTCTGGAGCAGGCTGAGTTCAGAGGCTCCTGTGTCTAAACATGGAGGCACAGGTGTGTGGGCGAGGGATGAGGACACCTGGGCAGCAAGGGGTGACAGTGCCAGCCTGAGGTCCTCAGGTTGTGACATCAGGGAGGGTGGGCATGGGAGGCCAGCCGGGATTAAGGAGGGCAGGAAAATGGGTTCAGCATGGAAGACAAAGCCCTCCAAACAAAGGGCTAAGAAGAGCCCCAGCCCTAACAGCCACGCCAGGAAGGTGCCAGGGACAAGCATATTCGAGGATGAATTGTAAGTCATCGAGTCAGAGATTTCCACCACGGAAAAGACCCCAATTGAACTTTGGTCTTTCAGTAAATTTTTGGCAGACGAGACCAGGCATCCATCAATGCTAAAAATGGCATTGATCCCACCTAGAATAGGAAGATCCAGTCAGGGAAGGGATGCGGAGGAGCAGTTCAGTAAACCTCACACCCAGGAGTCCAGCCTCCACCCTCCTGTCAGACCCAGGGCTCAGTCCCCTCCCTCCTGCTGAGTCCCTGGAGTCATGGCCATGTCTCCCTCATCCAGGGAACACGCCCTCATCACTCACCTCCCTTAACCACCAAGTCACTGGTGTAGCAACCAGTTTTCCTGGGGCAGAAGACTGAGTCAGAAAGCTCGGAGCAGGAACCCTCAAAATCCAGGCAGACAGGACAGCGGGTCATTCCCGGCTCAGAGCAGGCTGAGGAGAGAGAAGAGACGGGACAGCGTGCCTCCAGCTATGGCCACAGGCAGCTCCCTGAGGTCCTCAGACGCCATACCTGAAGGAGTGAGGGAGCTCACTAGGACATCGCTGCTGTTAGCTTTGTTGCACAGATCACTGCCACAGACGTTGACGTAAGAAGATGCCACCATTCCAGGTCCCCCGGAATACACTGTGACATTTTTGATCTTCTGATGCCCAGGATTGCTGCAGCCTTTGCTCCCCAATAAGAGAGACTTTTCACCTAAGGGGAACAAGAGTGAAAGCCAGGCTCAGAAGAAGAGGGCAAGAACGTAGAGCCCAGTTCTGGGGTCCCTCCCAGTCACGGGGAACCCCGTCCGCAGTGGCAATACACGCACGCTGTGCTGAGTCTGACAAAGACTGGCTCCCTCTGCCCTGGCCCTGGCAGACCTCGTGGCTAGGGCCCTGCTCACAGTCTCCCTGAGCCCCTGGCACACTGCAGCCTCACTCTGTTCACCTTCCCTCCTACCCTGCTGGCTCCTCCACACTCTGCCCTTCACACCCACACTTGGCTCTCTGTGGGAGGTTTCTGTCTCCTTTCCCATCTCCCTGCAGAGCTGCAAAGGGACGCAGAGGCTTCACAGAGTCCCAGACAGGCCTGCAGCATCCTTCCCTCTTCCTTCCTTTCCTTCTTTCCTTCTTTCCTTCCTTCCTTCCTTCCTTCCTTCCTTCCTTCCTTCCTTCCTTCCTCCTTTCTTCCTTCCTTCCTCCTTTCCTTCCTTCCTTCCTTCCTTTCCTTTCCTTTCCTTTCCTTTCCTTTCCTTTCCTTTCCTTTCCTTTCCTTCCTTCCTTCCTTCCTTCCTTCCTTCCTTCCTTCCTTCCTTCCTCATTTCTGTCCTTCCTTCCTTCCTGTCCTCCTCCCTCCCTCCCTCCTTTTCCCTCCATCTTCCTGGGCCCTGACTCTCCTCTAGTCCAGGCTGCTCTTGAACTCCCTCTATGGCTGCACATGAAGGTGACTGTCCCCACCCCCAGCCTCATGTTGGCTTTGCAGACACACCTCTCCATACCCAGTCCATGTGGTACTAGGGACCAAGCCTGTCACTGTCCCTAATTAGCAAGGGGCGACCTTCTCTACCCTCACCGCAGGTCAGCAGAGCAGAGCACAGTGAGAGAAGATGCTGGCCATGAGGGAGCTGGGGAGAAGTGCAGAACACAGACTCCAGGGCAGGGCCGGGCAGGCGTGTGCCCTCCAGCTCAGAACGCACCTACATCTATGAGCAGGAGGGTCTCCTGACACAGCTCCCCAGGCTCACTCTGTGTGGTCCCAAATGACTTCCACTCAATGGGTGTCTTCGAGAAGTTGCTGCCTGATTTCAACATGATTCCCTTGTGACAGGTCAGCGTGTCTGCGGAGAGGAGAACCAGGCCGGGGAGGGAGAGTCAACACCATGGCTGCCCTGCAGCTTCCGGCGAGGGAGGCCTTGGCCTGCTGAATCACACGCCCCGGGCCCTGGCTGGGACGTCCTGGCTTGCATGTGGAAGGGATGAAGACCTCAAAGCCTCCAGGCGGTGCCACCCTTCTTGGTGACCCGCAGGGCGGGCTGGCCATTTCCTCATCCTCCTGCAAAGTGGCAGAGCTGCGCTCTCCCGGCTCCACCCGCTCCCAGGCCCGCCCCACCTTGCCCACAGGTGTGCCCACCTTCCCCAGATGCACAAGCCGCAGAGCTGCCCCCACGCCCGTTCATCCCTTCTCTCCAGGCCCTGGTGCAGTCCCGGGGAAACCCTGTGGCTTACGCTGTACCGTCTCTGCAGAACCTGAGCACCTGGCCGCCTCTAATGCGTCCACCCAGCTGCAAATGCCAGGGCCTCTGCTGCCTGTCCTGAATCTCTGAGCCCCTTCCCCTCCCCCACCTCAGTCACCACCCAGCAGCCCATGGGCCCTCTTAAAGGGTCAGGCAACCATGTGAGGCCCCAGGGAAACCTGAGAAGCCCTAGAAGGTTCCCATCTCCTTCGGAACAAAACTGATCGTAAGGGGTTGCAGAGATGGCTCAGTGGTTAGCACTCGCTGCTCTGCCGGGTGCCGAGTTTGAATCTCAGCACTTATGGGCACATGCCCTCGGGGAGGCAGACAGACAGGTACGTACACACACCCACACATAGCTGAAGGTAATGAATGCATGTAAAAGCCGCTGACTTCCTGGAATGCCCACAGGCTCCCTGTGACGTGGCCTTCCTACTTTTCCCCGCTTGGTCACTGTGAGGAAGGCACAACCCCTCAGGCTAGGGACAGCACACAGTGCCAGGGAGGGAAAGGAGGACGGAAGACATTCTAGGGCGACACAAGTGCTCAGACGAAGGCAGGAGGGGGGAGTATGGTGGCCCGTTACTGATGAAGGACCAAGGTTACGCCATCTTTGGTCTCCTGTCTGCCGTGTGGGCACTGGTGGCTACAAGTGGGTAGCAGAGCTGGGGAGCCGGACGCGCGGTCCTTCTCAGGGCCTCCGCACACGTTTTCCGACTCCCGTGTGTGACTCTGTTTCTCCTTCTCCCAACTGTCAGGAGACACTTGATGACAGGCAGAGCGTTGACCTTGAAATCAGGAGGTGCCCAGCGCTGTTCTCCGTCCTTACCTGAGCAGGCCGGGAAGCCCAGCAGAGAGAGGAGCAGGAAGCCCTGGATGGGGCAGCCTCCCATGGCTTCTCTGAGGTGGGGAGAGCTGACCAGGCCCTGGAACTGGTGGAGAACAGGACACAGTTCAAGCAGACAGCCAGGGAGCAACCTTGTCCTCCAGCCGGTGCCCACTTTAGGGTCCATAGGACCGTGGGGCCAGCCTGCCCTGTGGTACCTGAGGTTTCAGCAGGCTTACTGTGCTCGGGGCCTCTGCTGCAGTTCTCAGAGGGCTGCGGGTTCTCTGCACCAGAACCTGCAGCCCTGTCCCTGCAGCCTCTACTGCAGGAGAGCAGGCCTGGGCCCATGCCTTGAGCCCCAGGACCTCAGGTCCCAAGCAGAACCTGCTCAGGCACCAGCGTCTCAGGCCTCAGGCCCAGCTCCACCAGGAGTCCTGAGCTCCCTGGTTGTCCACCCCAGGGATGGGGCATTTGAGTTCCACTGTCAGCCCCAGCTCCCCAGGAGCCCGGATTCTGGTCACCCAGCTTCCTCCTTCAGCTGAAGGGCCTAGCGTCGGCCCGTGCCACAGAGGACACAAAACTGGCCTCCTCCTCCTCCACTCATGGAGGCTTCAGATGCTTCCCTTGGCCTTGGAGTCCAGCACTGAGGCTCCTCAGAGACCCCGGGATCAACAGCTTCCTCAGAGCACTGCCTCCTCCGTCAGGGCAGCATGTCAGGGCCCAGCTCTCCCTCAGACCAGGACTCCAGTCCCTGTCCATCTGGTCCTCCCGGGACAGAAGCCCAGGGCAGCCTCCTCCCTGGCCTCCCGAGGCCGCTCCCCCTGCTCCTCCTCACTGGCTTCTCCGCTCGGGCTTGGGCTGGTCCCTGGCTGCTCCTCTCCTTGGAAGCGGCAGAAGTCTCCCTGGCTTCAGAACGTCGGCAGAACCTCGGGCTGGAAGGCGTCCAGACGTGCTGTGGCAGGGCAGAAGAGACAGTAGGGAGTTGGCTGAGCATAACTGTGCCAGGCCTCACTGGATAATCCGGAGGATCGAGGCGTCCCATTGGTCCCCGGAGGAGCCGGTCATGCCCTCCCTGCCAGGCACACCTGTGCAGACAGTGGGTGCTGGGCAGTGGGCAGTGGCCGTTGCTGGGAGGCCACCTCAGCTGCAGAGTCAGGAGGTGTGTGAAGGCTCCGTGAGGAACTCTGTGTTCCCGCTGCTCCAGGTGCTTCTCTGAGGGTGAGCGGGCAGCAGGGGCCAGACAGCGAGACTGACGTCACCGACACCCCCTGCTCCGTCCTGGGAACGTGAACACTCAGATGGACACAGATGCCAACTCTGTCCTTAAGTGCCGCTTTCTGTGCTGTGGGCTGACAGGGGACAGTCTGGGAACTCAGTGATCTCCTTCTACCACTCGGTCCCCGGGATCAAACTCAGGTGTCAGGCTTGGCCATGTTAGCGACAAGCAAGTGAGACTGTATTTTAAGTAATACAGTTTAGTTTTCAGACTCCATTTAATCACAGGGAGAAACTGAGCTCAAGGTCCCAGGGACCTGTCTGAGTCCAGACGTCCCGGGACAGCTTGTCTAGCCATGACTACAGCTTCTCCATCTTGCTGGCAGGGCAAACAAGTTCATGTCCCCAGTCCCGGAACCTCCTCCTATCCTGACTGACGGAAACTCACCTGCTCAGCCCTTGTGTCAAAATATGAGTGGACAGCACCCTGCCCCCCTCACTCTGGTTTCACCCTTTGTTTTCAATTATTTATTTATATATTTTATATGCGTGAATGCTCTCTTTGTCTGCGTGGACACCTTTCGTGCCAGCAGAGGGCGCCAGATCTCACTCTAGATGGCTGTGAGCCACCGTGTGGGTGTGTGGAATTGAACCTAGGTCCTCTGGAAGAGCAGTCAGTGCCCTTAACCGCTGAGCCGTCCCTCCAGGGTGACGGGTCAGCTCCTGAGTCTGTTCTGCAGCCCTGACCCACCAGCAGAGGCCTGATTACAGTCGCCTGCGTGGATCTCAGCGGAACGCAGAACAGCGACAGCTGTTCTCACCCCAGTCATCTCCCGGCCTCTCACTCCTTTTGCTAAAAATGGTAACACACCGACTGCATGCACAGTAGTTCCTGCTGTAAGCTGCTTCCACTCGGCAGCCCCTGCGCTGAGACCGACTTTAGTCTCGGCCTAACCGGGGCCTCTGCTGCGGCCTTTGGCATCAGAAGCCACTTTGCCTCCAAGTCTCCATCTTGACCATAAGGGGAAACTAAGTTCAAGTTCCCACGCCTGACACAAGGACACAATTCAGTGGTTCAGTACTCGCTGCTTAGAAGAGAACAGCCGGTGCTGGGCACCATTCTGCTGGGGTTAGAGGTCACACATCCTGCCCGGCGCTCCCCGCCCCCGCGTCCCAGCCGCGAGCTTTGTCTGGCCACCGAGACACAAGGCGGCACGCTGGGAACAAAATCGGTGGTTTAGCTGGTCAGATGGTGCAGTCCCCTCGCCGCCCACACCCGGTCACCCGGTTCTTACCTGACCGCGGGCATTTGGCGGCTCACAACCGGCTCTGGTGAGATGTGGCGCCCTCTGCCGGCGCGCAGGCGTGCACACAGAACGCTGTGTAGATAATAAATCGGTACATCTTAAACAAAAGCAAAGATGAGCCTGCCTTTGAACCCTTCCCAGGAGCTCTGTCGCGCCTGGCCCCTGGCCCCAGATCCGGCCCCCGCCCCCCAGCCCCAGTTCCCGGCCCTGGCAGGCCCCAGCCCCTGTCCCCCACCGAGTCTGGCCCCGGTCCCCCAGCCCTCTCTCCTGGCCCCCTTCCCAGGAGCTCTGGCCGGGGACGGCCCCCGGCTCCGGCCCCCGGCCCCGGCCCCCGGCCCCCGGCCCCCGGCCCCGGCCCCCAGCCCCCAGCCCCCGTCCCCCGGCCCCCGTCTCCCGGCCCCCGGCCCCCAGCCCCCAGCCCCCGGCCCCGGCCCCCGGCCCCGGCCCCAGCCCCCAGCACGCTCCTCACGTACCTTATGTCCCCAGCAGCGAGCACCAGCCCCGGCTGAAAGCGGCCTTGGGTTCCTGTCGCTCTGACCCTGAGTCCCGGGACCGGGTTCACTGCGTGTCCCGTTTGTGCAGCTCGGGAGCACTCCGGGCTCACACTCTCCCGGCCTCGGTTCAGCTTTCCGTTTGTGTGAAAATCTTCCGAGGGAGGACACCCTCGTTCTGACTCTGACCGTGCTCCCCCGCCCCAGGCCTCCGAGAGGGGCAGGACCGTGGACAGCACAGCCCACCTGGTGCGGTCAGCGTGGGCAGCGGCCATCCATGGACCCCCGCCCCAGGCCTCCGAGAGGGGCAGGACCGTGGACAGCGTGACCTCCCCACACACACCCCAGCTCACAGCTGCGCCCGCTCCTTGCGGCAGAGGAAGCGCGCCGACGCTGTGAGTCCTGGTGTAACACGAGTGAGCAGGCGTGGACAGAGTGAGTGAGCACTTGGTGAAGTCAGCAAGGAAGGAGTTTGTGAAGCTCTTGTGTAAAATCCGTCTAGAATCTGAAACGACTCGACTCGGGCCGCGGCCCTCGGCCTCCCTCACGCTGCGGACGGAGGTAGACGCAGTCGGTCAAGGTGTGCGGACTCCGCCCACTCCGCCCACTCCGCCCACTCCACCGACCCCGCCCACCCCGCCCACTCCGCCCACTCCGCCGACCCCGCCCACTCCGCCGACTCCGCCCACTCTGGCTGTGGTTTGCTAGTGCTGTGTGCCGTGATGGAGACATCCCACTTCCGGACCACTGTCTCGCGGCCCCAGCAAAAGGTGGCCCACCCCGCCGGCCGGCGGAGCTGCCGGAGCCAAGGCCGCAGGCCTTGAGGGGCCCAGGACCGTTAGGGAGCCGTGACACCCCTCCCCTCCAGAGTGTGCCCCGGCCTGCGTGCGCACTGGCCCAGTGTTGACACCAGGCCTTTATTACTGGTCTCCACCGCGTCTCTTGAGATAGAGTCTGTCCAGAGCTCTCCAGGTCTGCCTCGTCCCCTAGAGCTGGGGTTGGAATATTAATGCCACCGCAACCTATCTGGCATAAAGCAGGGAAAGGGGGAGAGGGCAGAGAGAGGGCAGGGAAGGAGTAGGAGGATGCTTATGACACAGAGAGAGAAGCAGAGGGAGGTCCAGCAGTCAGAGCCCTCTGGCTCACCTGATTAACACGCCCAGTTAGAATTAAACGCCTCGTCCTACCACAGGTTTCCCCTGGACCTTTGTAAACCATCTTCCCATGGGCCACGTCTGTCTGTCTCCATCCAGAGGCCGTCCTTCATCCCCTCCTGGACAAGTGCCCCTTTACCCTCTCCCTTGTTCTGTTCTTTCTTTTGTTTGTTTGTTTTGATTCTTGAGACTGGGTTTCCCTGTGCAGCTCTAACTATCCTGGACTCACTCTGTAGACCAGGCTGGCCTCGAACTCAGAGCTCTGCCTGCCTCTTTTCCCTCCCCAGCACCCACCCACAAGTGCTGGGATCACAGGCGTGCACCAGCACTCATCATTATGTGGTCCAGGGGACTGAAGCAGCATGTCACACGTGGCCAGCCCTCTACAGATGGGGCGTCCCCCCAGCCGCCGGAGGCCGCCGGAGGTCACTGGAGGCCGCTGGAGGCCACTGGAGGCCACTGGAGGCCACTGGAGGCCATTAGAGGCCGTTGGAAATGCTCTTTCTCTGCAGAACTTGCCCAACATTATTTTTTTGGGGAGAGGGAGTGTTTGTTTGTTTGTTTGTTTGTTTGTTTTGAGGCAGGGTTTCTCTGTGTAGCCCTGGCTGTCCTGGACTGGCTTTGTCGACCAGGCTGGCCTCGAACTCACAGTGCTCCTCCTGCCTCTGTCTTCCCGAGCACTGGCGTCACAGGCATGTACCCTGCCATTGCTTTTCATTTTGAGCCCAGGCTGGCTCCAAACTGGACATCGACCAAGGATGACCTTGAAGTTCTGAGCCCCAGGAGCATTTCCTCGAGCGTCCTGCTGGCTTGGGATCTCCCCTGCACGATGCCTTGCTCACCAGCACAGCACGCGGCGTGGGCAGCCTTGCGTTTGGGGCATTGTGTGGCGAGGCAAAGGCCGTGGAAACGTGGAGGTTCCCAGGCCCTCCCTGCTGGTGGCAGTGTGGGCCGAGGGCAGCAAACTGGGAGTCCCAGCGGCTGGGACTTCATCACCGCGCCCGACCAGCGACCGTGCCCAGGGCAAGCCCTCGGGTTGGCCGGTTTCTCTGGGCAATTCTAGAAAGCCAGCACAGGCCAACAGGAGCAATGCAAGGACGTCTGTGTGGAGACACCGGGGGCTCCTGGGAACCCCACCCTGTCACTGTAGTCTCTGAGCGGAGCTCAGTACTGCTGGAGAGGATTAAGATGGGCTTGGGTGTGCTCTCGGCCTCCTCATCCTGTGAGGAGTTTCAGCCGAGGCCCCTCAGGCACCGAGCCTTCCCCGAAGGGATGAGCCCACACCCTCAAACCACTTGGGAAGAGCCCCGTCAGGGCGGATGATCTCCTGGGGGGCGACGCTTCCTGTGGCCCCAGATTCACTCTCCCTCCCACTTCCTATGGGAGGTCACACCAGCAGGGACCGCCCCATTCATCCCACGGGGGTCTCAACGAGGAGGACCCCCTTCCCTCTCACGGAGTGGGCAAGGCAGGCTTCAGCCTGGAATGAAGAGTGCCTACAATGCCTGTCTGTGTGTGTGTGTGTGTATACCAGTGTGTGTGTGTGTATGTTTGAGAGTGTGGGTGTGTGTCTGAATGTGAGCGTGTGAGTATGTGTGCGTGTGTTTGTGTGCTGTGAGTGAGTGCAGGAGTGTGTTGTGTGTGCTCTGGCCCTCACCTTTTCAAGCCTACAATGGCAGCTCCCACCTTTCATGAAGGCCCTTAGAAACTGAGCCACACCTTTTCTCAGCCCATCTCTCCTCCACATCAACTTTGTGTCATGCACAGCCTCTCACCCAGCTGCTCCATGAGGCAGAGCCCTTTGCTGTGGCCCTGGCTGGCAGGAAGAAACTGAGGGACATAACCTCCTGCTTCCCAGGGCACAGCGAGGCCCAGTGCTCCAGGCTTGGGTGGGAAAAAGATGGGGGGCCCTGGCAGCGAGGCTTTCAGGGAGTGCACAGAGAGCCCCATCCCCTCACAGAGAGCCCCATCCCCTCACAGAGAGCCCCATCCCCTCACAGAGAGCCCCATCTTCTCACAGAGAGCCCCATCTTCTCACAGAGAGCCCCATCCCCTCACAGAGAGCCCCATCCCCTCACAGAGACCCCATCTTCTCACAGAGACCCCATCTTCTCACAGAGACCCCCATCTCCTCACAGAGACCCCCATCTCTCACAGAGGGAGCATAGAGAGAGCCCCATCCCCTCACAGAGACCCCCATACCCTCACAGAGAGCCCCATCCCCTCACAGACAGCCCCATCTCCTCACAGAGGGAGCACACAGAGCCGCATCTCCTCATAGAGGGAGACTACAGAGAGCCCCATCCCCTCACAGGGAGCCCCATCTCCTCACAGGGAGCCCCATCCCCTCACAGGGAGCACCATCCCCTCACAGGGAGCCCCATCTCCTCACAGAAGGAGACTACAGAGAGCCCCATCTCCTCACAGGAAGCACACAGAGAGCTCCATCTCACACAGAGAGCCCCATCTCCTCACAGAGAGCCCCATCCTCCACAGAGAACCCTGTATTTGGAGAAACAGCAGTGGCTTTATTATCCCATGTGTGGCTCTGTGAGGCTGTCCTCTCTGGAGCAGGCTGAGTTCAGAGGCTCCTGTGTCTAAACATGGAGGCACAGGTGTGTGGGCGAGGGATGAGGACACCTGGGCAGCAAGGGGTGACAGTGCCAGCCTGAGGTTCAGGTTGTGACATCAGGGGAGGGTGGGCATGGGAGGCCAGCCGGGATTAAGGAGGGCAGGAAAATGGGTTCAGCATGGAGGACAAAGCCCTCCAAACAAAGGGCTAAGAAGAGCCCCAGCCCTAACAGCCACGCCAGGGAAGAGGCCGAAGAGGTCGAGGCACCTCCTTTGGACTTTCCTTTGGCACCTTCACTGGGACCTTCACTGGGACCTTCACTGGCACCTCCATCCTCAGGGGTTTCCTCTGCAGAGAAGATCCCGAACGCTTTAGAGTTGCCCAGTAAGGATTTAGTGGGTGAGGCCATGCACCCCTGAATGCTCACTCCAGAAGTAAGTCCACCTGGAAGGGAGATCAGCCAGGGGCAGCCCAGGTCAGCAGAGCTGGGAAACTCAGCCCCATTCTCCTCCCTCAGAGAGTGAGTCATACTCCTGCCTTCCATCCAACTCCCTCCATCCAGGACTCCAGGGCCAGACTCCTCCATGGACTCAAGGCTGAAGAACCCAGGGGTCCAGGCCCAGCCTCCTCCCTCAGACCTGGGGTCCAGGCCCAGCCTCCTCCCTCAGACCAGGGGTCGGGGTCCAGGCCAGCCTCCTCCCTCAGACCAGGGGTCCAGGCCCAGCCTCCTCCCACAGACCCAGGTGTCCAGGCCCAGCCTCCTCCCTCAGACCAGGTGTCCAGGCCCAGCCTCCTCCTGCAGACCAGGGAGTCCAGGCCCAGCCTCCTCCCTCACACCCAGGGATCCAGGCCCAGCCTCCTCCCTCAGACCAGGGGTCAGGACAGCCTCCTCCCTCAGACCAGGGGTCCAAGACAGCCTCCTCCCTCAGACCTGGGGTCCAGGACAGCCTCCTCCCTCAGACCAGGGGTCCGGCCTCCTCCTGCAGACCTGGGGTCCAGGACAGCCTCCTCCCTCAGACCAGGGGTCAGGACAGCCTCCTCCCTCAGACCCGGGGTCCGGCCTCCTCCTGCAGACCTGGGGTCCAGGCCCCTGCAGTCCAACCATCTACACTCACCTCCCTGGAGACCAATGGCACCTTGGTAACAGTGAGTGGCACCCTGAGGGCAGGTGACAACTCTGGTGTTCTGAGAGCAGGACCCAAATAACTCCACACAGGCAGGACACTGCAGGCTTCCCGGGATAGGGGCGGCTGGGACAGAGAGAAAGGTGGGGTGCAATGCATGCTCTCAGCTACAGCCACCTGCTCACCTCCCAAGTGTCTGGGTCCCTCCTTGTCCCCGACCCGTACCTGGCCGAGGGAGGGAGCTGAGCAGGACGCTGCTGCTGCTGGCTGCATTGCACAGTGGCGAGGAGCAGAAGTGGAAATAGGAAGCCACCAGCATTCCAGGGTGCTGGGAGTGCAGGGACACTCCAGGGCTGGGCCAGGCCACCGGCCTGCTGCAGCCTTTGCTCCCTATTAGGACAGAACGTTGTCCTGGGGGAACAAGAGTGAAAGCCAGGCTCAGAAGAAGAGGGCAAGAACGTAGAGCCCAGTTCTGGGGTCCCTCCCAGTCACGGGGAACCCAGTCCGCAGTGACAATACACGCACGCTGTGCTGAGTCTGACAAAGACTGGCTCCCTCTGCCCTGGCCCTGGCAGACCTCGTGGCTAGGCCCCTGCACACAGTCTCCCTGAGCCCCTGGCACGCTGCAGCCTCACTCTGTTCACCATCCCTCCTACCCTGCTGGCTCCTCCACACTGTGCCCTTCACACCCACACTTGGCTCTCTGTGGGAGGTTTCTGTCTCCTTTCCCATCTCCCTGCAGAGCTGCAAAGGGATGCAGAGGCTTCACAGAGTCCCAGACAGGCCTGCAGCATCCTTCCCTCTTCCTTCCTTTCCTTCCTTCCTTCCTTCCTTCCTTCCTTCCTTCCTTCCCTCCTTCTTTCCTTCCTTCCATCCTCCTTCCTTCCTTCCTTCTTTCCTTCCTTCCATCCTCCTTTCTTCCTTCCTTCCTTCCCTCCTTCTTTCATGTCTTTTCTGTTTCTCTTTTTCTTGCTTTCTCTCTGCCGGTCTCAGATCGCCCAGCCTGGTTCTGAGGTCCCTATATAGGTGAGGATGGCACTAAATTTCAGTTTAACTGCCTGTCCTTCTCAGCACTGGTAGCACAGACACTCCTAGTACATCTGGCAGTGAGGCTCAGGCTCGGACTTCTGCTCAGCAGGCACTGGACCAAGAGCCACATGCCGGCTCAGCATTCCTCCTTGTTGGGGGTTAAGAGGGCCCCCACACCCCAGCACCGTTCTCATCTCTGGGTGTGGGGCTACCATCTATCACCCCAGCAGGGCGAGGCAGAGAGGTCTCAGGCGCGAACTGGAGGACACAGAATCCAGGGCTGGCTGGGGCGAGCCCCAGGCAGGCGTGTGCCCTCCCGTTCAGCCCACTCACCCACGTCTATGAGCAGGAGAGTCTCCTGACACAGCTCCCCAGGTTCACACTCCAGGACCGTGGATGAAACCCACTCCTCAGCTTTCTCAGCCAAGCCGCTGCCTGATATCAAAGTGACTCCCTTGTGACAGGTCAGCGTGTCTGCGGAGAGGAGAACCAGGCCGGGGAGGGAGAGTCACCACCACAGCTGCCCTGCAGCTTCCAGCGAGGGAGGCCTTGGCCTGCTGAATCACACACCCCGGGCCCTGGCTGGGACGTCCTGGCTTGCATGTGGAAGGGATGAAGACCTCAAAGCCTCCAGGCGGTGCCACCCTTCTTGGTGACCTGCAGGGCGGGCTGGCCATTTCCTCATCCTCCTGCAAAGTGGCAGAGCTGCGCTCTCCCGGCTCCACCCGCTCCCAGGCCCGCCCCACCTTGCCCACAGGTGCGCCCACCTGGTGCGGTCCCGGGGAAACCCTGTGGCTTACGCTGTACCGTCTCTGCAGAACCTGAGCACCTGGCCGCCTCTAATGCGTCCACCCAGCTGCAAATGCCAGGGCCTCTGCTGCCTGTCCTGAATCTCTGAGCCCCTTCCCCTCCCCCACCTCGGTCACCACCCAGCAGCCCATGGGCCCTCTTAAAGGGTCAGGCAACCATGCGAGGCCCCAGCGAAACCTGGGAAGCCCTGGAAGGCAGAGACTTCTGGTAGGTTCCCATCTCCTCGAAAATCAAGTTGTGACTTCTTTAATCTGGCCCACAAGGCCCCCTGTGAGGTGGCCTTTCCTCCTTCTTCATGGACACATGCCCCACCACAGATAAGGCCCTTGAGGCTAGTGGTATGACACAGTGTCAGGGACCAATGGAAGACAGGAGGGAGTGCCAGGGGGTGGAGCTGCGCCAGGGCGGTGGAGGAGCTGCTGGGTGACAGGGCGCAGCGGCGACGAGGGAACTGCCAGCCGCGGGGTTCTGATCGGTGGCGGGTCAGCACACAGGGCATGTGGCCCCCCTCTAGGTGACTGCACAGGCTCCTGCAGGCAGCTCCGACACAGATGGTGCTTCTCTGACATGTAGGCCCGAAGCCCTGAACTTCTCTGGCTCCTGGCTCTGGCTTCTCTGCCGGCTTCCTCAGGAGGCAGATCATGGCCTAACTCTGGTTCATCTTCTCGATGGGTTGCTGAGGCAGTCAAAATGCTGGTGCCTAGCCCTCCCTCCTTCCCTCCCGAGCCTTGCCCCCACCCCGCCGCCCTCCCAGTCCTGACATCCTGAGTCAGCAACCTGTCCTCGTCCTCCTGCTGAGCCCACCTCAGGCAGTCCCGCTTTCCTATATCAGGACCTTTGCACTCACAGTTTCCTGGTGATGAATCTTCTCTCTCTCTCTCTCTCTCTCTCTCTGTTGTGTTGTGTTTGTGTGTGTGTGTGTGTGTGTGTGTGTGTACATGTGTAAAGGCCAGATGGGGATGTTAAATGTCCTTTCTATCCCTCTCTACCTTACTCCCTCCGTTGAGACAGCAACCCTCTCTCTCTGCAAGCAGCCAGCGCCGTGACCCTCCCGTCTTTGCCTCCCACGGCGCTGAGGGGGCAGGTGTGTGTGTGGCCAGGCCCAGCTTTGTAGGTGAACCCTCTGGGCTTGAACTCAGGAGACCCTCTTGGCCGCAGAGCCCTCTGCAGTCCCTGACAAGCCATTTCTACTGAGACACTGAGACAGGCCACCTCCTCCATGCCGCCCTCTCTGAAGCCTCTGAAGCCTCCTCACTCTCTGCGGGCTCTGGGCCCAGGGTCTGCCCTGTCACAGCCCAGAATGGCCAGCTCAGGTATGGCTTCTGCCAGGCCCAAGGCGATGTTAGGCAGGCCAGGGTCTGGTTCCCCAAGGCTTCTACGGGGAATGCAGGGTCCTGCACGGCCTCCTGTTGGCTGCACACAGTCAGGCCTGTCCACCCTGCCCGTCCAGCCCGCTGGCAGCAGCATGGTGGCCATCCATGCCCCGAGCCTCCTCCCTGTCCCTCCTCCCCAGAACAGGTCACTGGGGCTCACGTTTCTCAGCGTCTTCGAAGGACCCCTCAGTGTGCTCTCAGTCCCCTGCTCTTCCAGCTGGACGCCCCTCGGCCCCGCCCCTCCCGGCCTCCTCTTCCCCCTTGCCTGAGTGGGCGATGCTCACTCAGGTGGCTGGGAGGCCAGCTTCAGCCGAGGGGGCTGCGTGTCCGCGCCTGCAAAGAGGTGCGACCTACTTTCTCCACCCGAAGCTCACCTGTCCGGGTGACCTGGCAGGCCTCCCCCACATCCATGGGCCCGATCTTCCGCGTGCCATTGAGCAGGGTGCAGCCTGGCTGCGTCATGCAGCCTTGAATCTTCACATCTGAGAGGATCTCCACTAAGAAGACCTCCTCTGTGGTGCAGGGCGAGGAGAGAGACACTCACATGGGGAGCTCAGGGCAGCCTCAGAGGCAAGCCCCGCTCTGGGGCTCCACACTACCCGCTCAGCCCCCTCACTTTCCCTCTCCTCCCCCAGAGCCCACATCTCCACCTCAGCCCCTCCTCATCTGCTCCTCTGGGGTCCCCGGCCAGGCTCACCTCCTCACCCACACCCCCGGGTCCCAGGCCAGGCTCACCTCCTCACCCACACCCCGGGTCCCGGTGCCCAGGCTCACCTCCTCACCCACACCCCCGGGTCCCAGGCCAGGCTCACCTCCTCACCCACACCCCCGGGTCCCGGTGCCCAGGTTCACCTCCTCACCCACACCCCCGGGTCCCGGTGCCCAGGCTCACCCCCTCACCCACACCCCGGGTCCCTGGCCAGGCTCACCTCCTCACCCACACCCCGGGTCCCCGACCAGGCTCACCTCCCCCGAAGCTGAGGACCCCGCTGTAGCAGTGTGTGGTGCCCGCAGGGCAGGCCTGCACGGGCTGGCCAGAGCAGGAACCGGCAGATAGGCAGAGCGGACAGCGCAGGGTCCCCGGTGCTGGAAACGTGTGAGGACAGGGGAGGCTTGGCTCAGGCACCCACTTGGATCCCAGCGCTCCCCAGCTCCGCAGGCGGCCCTCCTGCTCTCAGGCAGACCCAGACTTGAGGAGAAGGAGGAGCCATGGAGGGAGCAGGCGGCTCCACCCCAGTGGCACCGGGCAGTTGAGGAACCCTCCTAGCCACAGGTTCCCCCAGAACACACAAGGTCAACTGTTGACGAGTTGCCTGGTCAACTCGGACAGGATGGCGCCCGGGAGCTGCTGAGGACAGGGAGTCGAAGGTTGTCACACTCACTGGAGCGCACGGACAACCACCTCCCACAAGTCAACCCAACAAAGGGAAAGACTAACAGCTCAGTGGTTTAGAACAGGGACGGGCCAGGACCCGTGTGACCCCTGGCACCCGTGTGGGGAGCTCACAGCAGCCTCTAACCACAGCCTGCAGGGCATCCAATGTCCTCTGCAGGCATCACACACCACACCACACACGCACACGAACACCACACACGCACACGAACACGCACACACAACTAAAAAGATCTTTCTAAGAATCGGCTTCATCCTGGGTGGCTGGATCGGTCACCTAGCGGAGTTTGGGGCTGCTGTGGCCCTCAGGGAAGCGCAGATGAGGGGTGCAAAGGAGTGGAGAGGGCAGGGCCCGGGAGAGCAGGGAGGGGCAGCAGGGGGCTGTGGAGAAGCCAGGGTAGAGCAGGAGTGAGCAGGCTGCAGTGTAAGACAACTTCCTCCTAGGACCCCCTTGGCTGCCCTCCCCCAGAACCCCCTCGGCTGCCCCCCCCCGCACTGGCACCTGTCACAGGGGGCGGGGCCCACAGAGGGGCTGTGGAAGACAGGTCATTGCAGAGGTCCCCCCGGCGGCACACTGCGGTGTAGGAGGTGACGGACAGCCCGGGGCCAGCCCTGTGCTCAGTGACCTTGGCCTCTTGGTCCTCAGCGGAAGTGCAGCCCTTGCTGAGAACTAGGAGCACCTGCTCGCCTGCACAGACAGAAGCGGGCAGCAAGGTCAGGCCCCTGCCCTGAGACAAGGGAGCAGGACCGGGAGAGCGAGGGCCGGGCAGGGAGAGCGAGGGCCGGGCACGGAGAGCGAGGCTGGGCACGGCGGCCTCTCACCATTCTCTATCATCATCAGTGTGTCCTGGCAGCCTTCACCCACGTCACAGGTGGTCTGGCCAGCTGTCCAGCTGAGAGGCAGCTCTGACAAGCCATTGGCGTTCCGCAGCGTCCCGTGCTGGCATTTCAGACCCCCTGCAGTTAGGAGGAGAAATGGCTCCTGAAGGACCCCTGCTTCGCTCTGATGTTCACCTCTGTGGAGCAAGACCGCTCGGGCCTTCGTACTGTGGTGTGGACGGCGGAATGCAAGTTTGTCAAGCAGAAGTTGAAGATGCAAGGTTACCCAAAGTCAGGCTTGTGGAAGTGCATGCGTGTGCGTGTGCGTGTGCCCACGTACACGTGTGGAGGCCAGAGGTTGGGACTGGTTATGTTCCACCTGGTCTTTTGAGACACAGGCTGTGGCTGAACCCCAGCTTCCCGGGTCGGCCAACGTTCTTGGCGGTTTTACAAGAGTTCCGGTTCCGAGCTCTGGACTTCTTGTCTGTCGTGTGGCAAGCACTTTCCCTGCCGAGCCACCCCGGCTCTACACTCCCTCCCCGAGCTCTGAGGGTTAAGATGACACGGACACGGCAGCAAACGAAGGCAGGGACAGGTGAGAGAGTGCCCATCTTCCATCCCGTGAAAGCTTCCCTCAGGAAACAGCTGCCTTACCGTGGCCGCCCGCGGGACCACTCCACCTGGCTCTCGCCTTCTCCCTCATACCTGAAGCCCTGGTGGTTGGCTCCTGGACTTTCTTTCCTGGGGAGTGAGGCTGCTGGAGGTCAGAGGGGATGATGGGAGAGGATGAGGCCAGAAGTGGTCCAGGAAGCTTGAGCCCCAGGGTGACTGTCCCTGTGCAGAATGGGGACGAGCACTCAGGACGGCCAGCAGGAGGCTGCGACCTGGCCCTTCCCACTGAGCTGGCCCCTCCACAGGACAGGCCACCCGCGCTCAGGTGGCCTGTCTCCAGAGCTGTGAAAAGCTCCCCTGCGTGCCTGTCTCCTGGGGCTGCGCTCCCTCCCTCCCTTCCCTTCAACGCTGCAGCGAGGCCTCCCTGGAGAACCTCCTCACACGCCTGGGAGTCCCCCGCCCCACAGGATCACACCACCCAGGCTGAGGCAGGGGAGTGCCTCCTTTTCCTAGGTGAGACTCACCTGACCAGGAACCACACTTCTCCCTCATAACTAAGGGTCCGATTTCCTGGGCGCCACCCAGCAGGCTGCAGCCAGCCTGTGTCATGCAGCCCTGAACACTCAGCTCGGAGGCCATGGCCGCTGGGAAAGGAAGACGTGGCTCAGAGGCCAGCTGGAGGCCAGCCCTGCTCCCTCTGTGCCTCATGCCCAGTCCCAGCTAACCCGGCTTCCCAGACTCTAGATCTCCCCCATTCACACCCTGGGGTCCCCGTGCCCAGCCTTACCTCCCTCACCCACACCCCTGGGGTCCCGGGCCAGGCTCACCCCCTCACCCACACCCCGGGGTCCCCGTGCCCAGGCTCACCTCCCCTGAGGCTGAGGACCCCGCTGTAGCAGTGTGTGGTGCCCGCAGGGCAGGCCTGTTCTGGGGCATTCTCGCACCCGTTTTTGGAAAGGCAGAGTGGGCAGCGCAGGGTCCCTTGGCCTGGAGGTGACAGCGACAGTGAGGTCAGCCAGAAGATGCACCCACCTCCACAGCTTGCTTCCTCACCAGCCCCCTGAGGCTCTGGCTGGCACAGATCAGCTGGGCATCACAGGTCAGTGGGGGAGGGAGGCGAGGGCATGGCGGACCCGCAGAGACTCTGGTGGAGGTCATGTGGGTGCGGGGGCTGGGAAGGGGTGAGACAGGGCAGAGACAGAAGTGAAGCCTCGGCCTCCGATGAACTTCTCTAGGCATTGGAGGAAAACCAGTGTGTACTCAGCAAATCTCCCAGCACGCCCAAGTGCTGTGCTTTTTGCAGCAAAGCAGGGCGAAGTTCTAGGCCAGGGCTGGGGGACCGGCCTCGGGGAGCCAAGGACCTGCACCCGCGAGCAAAGGCAGGCACACCCACCCACTGATAACCCTAAGACCGAAGAGGAAGCCTGAGCCCAGGGTGCTCTCCCGGCCTCTGCGGCTCAGCCTGATCTGTGCGCTAGCTCGGGGCTCCAATGAGACACAAGCTGGATGGTTTCTGAGGCAGAGCACCCCAGACCAGCCTCAGACTCCTACACACACTCACACACATGCACACGCCCACACACGGACACACTGGTACACCCGCGTCCTCATACAGCCAACCAACCAATCAGCAAGCCGGAGGCCAATGCCCGGCGCTTCCTTGGGGAAAGGAGATGCAGAAATGAGCGGACACAGGCACACGGAAGGACAGGCTACGCCAAGAGCTGGGGGGCGTGGGGGGCGGGGCGGGGCCACACTCGGGAGCTGAAGGCTGGTGGTTTGACCCGTGGCTCCAACCCCACTGTAAATGCTGGCAGGATCTCGTTCTGAGGCGCTACGGGGGGAGGGGGAGGGATGGCCGCCCAGTGACCCGGAGGAGGGATGGGACAAAGGGCAGGACGGAGCCGGGACCTGACCGACGAGCGAGCGTTGTGAAAGGGAACCCAGCCCCCCCATGGTGACCCTCCCCAGCCCTCCTACCACTCTTCCTCCCGTGGCACCTGTCGTTTTGGGTAGGTCCCCAAGAACCGCCGTGCTGGACACATCGTTACAGAAGTCGCCCTGGCGGCACACGCGCGTGTAGGCGACCAGGGCGAGCCCAGGGCCGGGCCTGAGCCAGGTGACCCGGGGCGCTTGGTCCTCAGCCTTAGCACAGTCCTTGATGGAAACCAGGTGAACCTGGGGTCCTGGATGGAGAAGGGGAGGTGGGGGTGGGATTCCGGGGCCCCGGAGTGGGGCTGGGCATCCTGAGGTCGGCCAGGGGACCAGGTCCCCCCACGGACACAGGATGCCCGGGCAGAGGGCTCACCCCTTCTCACCGTTCTCCAGGAGCAGCACCAGCTCTCGGCAAGCCTCACCAGCCTGGCAAGCTTTCCTCTCGGACTTCCACTCCAGGGGCAGCGCCGACACGTTCCTCACCATCTCCGTCACGCCCCCGTGGCAGTTCAGGGCTGGCACGCCTGGGGTGGGGAGAAGGGCCCCACTCTGGCTGGCTGCCTCCCGCCACCTCCGGGGACGGATGCCCCCTCCAGGGGGCCCTCCTCACCACAGGGCAGCAGGGTGATGACCCCCAGCAGGGCCAGCACCGGCACAGGGCTCATGGTCCCGCCGTGGCTGGCAGCGTCTCCAGTGCCCTCTAAGCAGGAAACGCAGTCCCTTTATACCCGCCGTGTTACCCAAGGCAGCGCAGGAAGCGGGGAGGGCGGGGGCCCCACCGAGCCTGCTGCCTGAAGGCTGCCTGGCCGTCCCTCAGTCCCTCACCTGAGCCGGAAGAGTGCAGTTCCAGTCCCATCATCCCCGGGCCTAGGGACCAGCTCCCAGACCCCGCCCCACCCCCGCCCCACCCCCGCCCCACCCCTGCCCCTCAGGTTGCTGGCCTGCTCGCCACTAACCCAAGTCCAGGCCCTTCGAAGTCAGGACCCATCCCTCCTTCCCAGACCCAGGGATCAGAGCCCAAGCCCTTGCCCTCGCCCTCGCCCTCGCACAGACCCCTCCCGCCTCAAGGCCTGGAGTTATCCGGATTCCCGGTGACCTGGTGATGCTTTCCTCTCCAGCCCCCATTTGTGACCCCTACCCTGTCTCCAGGTACTCCAGGCATCCCATTTCTTCACCTCTGGGCTCCTGAGCCCCTTTCCGGCCAGGTGGGGAAACTCCGAGAGAGGATGTTGTCAGCGCCCGGCCCTTCCTGCCGCACCTCTGTCCCCGAGGCCACCTGTTTCTCCCTCGTTCTTCCTGCTTTCTGCTCTGCTCTCCTACCATTCAGGCTGCTCCTTTTGTCCTCTTCCTCACAGAACAGAGGTCCTGCCCTCTCCCCTGCCCTCCCCAAGGTGGTGGCGGTGGGTGACTGTCTGTGGAGAAGTTCTGCCTCTCTTGAGGGGCTGGGGAGATGTTGGCTCCGTGTGGAAACCCCGGGTTCAGTTCCCAGCACCCACACAGCGAGGCTCACAGCCATTGCAGCTCCAGTCACTGGCCATTTGGCATGTTCTTCAGCCTCTTCTGGAACCAGGCATGTGACACACACATCTGAAAATGAAACACTTATACACATAGAATGAAAATACTTGACAATGCAAAATTTCCCTGTCTCAAAACGACTTAAAAAGTGGTATGCTAGAAAACCAGTTGTTCTTTGTTTTGTTTTGGGGGAGGTTGTTTTTCCTAGGGAAAAAATGGCATTCACAGATGCTGGCCTGATGTGGCGGTTTATGCGCACTCGGCCATGGAGTGCTGGGTCTGGAACCCAGGGCTCGGGGGCGCTAGGCAGGGGTCCTCCAAGCTGAGCCCCATCCTGGACCTTCCTCCTTCCTCCTTGTCCTCCTCCTTCCTTCCTTCCTTTCCCTCTCTTTCTTCTTCTCTCCCTATCTAAAATTCACTCCTAGGGAGGAGGGACACAGCATCTTCCCCCTGCAAAGCCCCATGACAATCCAGGGTGCACGCCCACTGCCCACCCTGGGGAAGCAGTGGCTTTCCCAGGTGCACTGACAGAGCATGGAGGTCACAGCAGGAGCAGAGGTGCTGACCCCTTGGCTGAGTAGCTGGTGCTCCCTGCTTAGTCTTCCTCCCCTGGCCTGTCCCTGGGGCCACATGAAACCAGGGCGGAATCACACACACTGTTAAAAGACTGGGCTATATGGTCAGGCGAGGGAGCATGACCCCCCGCCCCTCCCACTGCCAGCCAACAAGCCCAGCTGTGTAAATCTTTCACAAGCTGGACCCAGGAAATAGGCCTGTACAACAGGTGCAAAATGGGGAGCCTGCCAGTTCTTCGCCTCCGAGGGTCCCGAGGTGGAGGGTGTGTGGGCGCCAGGCTGCTGGAGGCCAGTCGTTGTTTGATCTGGAGTCAGTTCTGGGTCCTCAGCCCTCCGCGTCTGTCGCCCAGCAGCCATGAAAAGGCTGGATCACGTTAGAACTCGCCTGGATATTTGCCTAGCGTTCAGAGCCAGGCTCCTGAGCTCCGGGGCTTTGACATTTCTTCCTTAGAGATAACAATGCCGCAAAACACTGACCTGAAGAGGACGCTCTTTTCTCCGGGTTTCCCCGGTTTCAGCCTTGGCTCCGGTCACAGCCCTGATCTTCCTGCATTGCTCTCCCTCTGTCCCAAGCAGGGCCCTGCACGAGGACCCTCTATGCAGAAGGTCAGTGGAGGGAAAAGTACCACCCATTCCATCCATCTTCAGAACTGCCCAAGGCATGGTTCCTCTTTCCCCCATCACCACCATCAACACCCTCATCATCACCACCATCACCATCATCATCACCACATCACCATCATCATCACCACATCATCATAATCATTACCACCATCATCATAATCATCACCATCATCATCACCATCATCATAATCATCATCATCATCATCATCAACATCATCACCATCACCATCATCATCACCACCATCATCACCATCATCATAATCATCGCCACCATCATCATCATCACCATCATCATCATCACCACCATCACCATCATCATCATCACCATCATCACCATCATCATAATCATCACCATCATTATCACCATCACCACCATCACCACCATCATCATCACCATCATCATCACCACCATCATCATAATCACCACCATCACCATCATCATCATAATCATCATCATTATCACCATCATCATCACCACCATCACCATCATCATCACCATCATCAACATCACCACCATCACCATCATCATCACCACCATCATCATAATTATCACCACCATCATCACCATCATCACCCTCATCACCACCATCACCATCATCATCACCACCACCACCATCACCACCATCATCATCATCACCACCATCACCACCACCATCATCATCACCACCACCACCACCATCACCATCATCATCACCCTCATCACCACCATCACCATCATCACCACCACCACCATCAACACCATCACCATCATCACCACCACCACCACCACCATCACCACCATCACCCTCATCACCACCCTCATCACCACCATCATTACTACCGGTGCTGGAGGCTGAACCCAGAGCCCCCAGCAGCCTGTGGAGGCCTCTGAGCTGAGCTGAGCCCAGGCCGGGTTTACTGGTTTTCGTCAGCAGTTTGCCTATCAGCTGTTGAGCTCTTGATGGACTAAAGGATTCTGGGAGCTCTGGATGGCCGGACAGAGGCTTCCTCGGCTGAAGAAAGCCCCGATTGTGAATCTTGGCTCCAGCTGAAGTGGTGGTGCACACCTGTGGTCCCAGCACTCTGGGGCCGAAGCAGGACGATCCAAAGTTCAAGGCCAGCCTAAGCTAACTAGGGAGATGTGTGTCTTAAAAGACAAGAAGAGAGAGAGGGGCTGGAGAGAGGGCTCGTGGGCGGAGGGCTGGAGCCCATTTCCCACAGCCATGCTGGACAGTCCACAGCTGCTCTAACTCCTTCTCTTTTGACCTCCAAGGTCACCTTGCAGGTTACACACCCACAGGGCACATGAACACAGTATATACATATTCAGTTTTGGATTTTGGCTTTTCGAGGCAGGGTTTCTCTGTGTGGCCCTGGCTGTCCTGGACTGGCTTTGTAGACCAGGCTGGCCTGGAACTCACAGAGATCCTCCTGCCTCTGCCTCCCTGAGTGCTGGGATTACAGGTGTATGCCATCATGCCTGGCTCTTTTTTTTTTTTTTTTTTTTTTAGAGAGAAAAAGAGAAGTGAAAGCTTGGTTCACAAAGGCAGAAAATGGTGGTCAGCACTGGGAAGGCTGGCTCTTAGCACCCTTTCCCTCTGCTCAGACGCCAAGTCCCGGAGCGCCCTCCTCTGTCCCAGCCTGCCCACCTGCCAAGGGCCCGGGCTTCTCCGGGAAATGGCAGTTATGTGCTTGGCGCTGGCCTGCGTTTGGGGCCAGGGATGGCGTGCGGTGAAGAGGAAAGCTGGGACTGGGCAGATCCTGTTGGTGTGAAGGCCACGGGACCAAAATTGGATCCCTAGAACCCATGCAAACCCGTCCCGTACAGCCAGGACGTCTCTGTGTGTCTCTGCAGGCAGGAAGGCTCGGGGCTCCTCCAAACACACAGCCAAAGCCCCGTCCCCGGGAGAGACCCGGACTCAAATCACAAAATGCCAGGGGAGAGGACGGAGAGTCCTCAGAGGCTGGTGGAAGCGAGGACCAGAGTTCACATCCCGGTCCTCTCGTCAGCGCCTGGCGGTTTCCACTGGGAAACACTCTGGGGAGGAAATGGGGGGCGGAGGCCCAGAATCACCTCCCGGTGCTTTTGCGGAACTTCTGTGCTCTCAGCACTCAGGGGACTGAGGCAGGAGGATTGCTGTGAGTCTGAGGCAAGCCTCAGCCGCGCAGGTACCGGGACAGCTGGGGTTATGCGGAAGGGCCCTGTCTGAAAACAGACAAGCTTGTCACGTGCATAGGCAGCTGCAGGGAGTGACAGGGTCTGTTCGTCTGGGTCCCTCTCGGTGTGTGAGCACAGTGGGACCCCGGGACGCGGCAGGAACCGGCCTGGGCTGCTGGGGGGCGGCTGGGAGCGGCTCTGCGCAGGCCCAGCGACGGGAGGTTTAATCCCTAGCAACCCGTGAAAACCCGGGGAGGTGACGGGCAGAGCAGAAGGATGGGCCTCTTCCAGCCCGGGGTCAGTGAGAGCTCTGTCTCCCGGCGCCTGCGCACACGCGTGCCCAGGCGTGTGCCCCCAGCCGAGCGTGCTTCACACGCAGATGGGGGGGGTTGGCACACTTCCTGGACAGCCCGTGCGGGATGCACAGTCATGACCTGAGGAAACTTCGAAACGCGGGTCTGGACACCGTGGGGGCGGGGCTGGGAGGTCTGTGCAGCCGGACTCGCAGCAGGTGGAACCGGGCGCAAGCTGGCGCCTGCGCAGCCGCGCCCTCAGCTCCCCTGAACGAAGTCGGGAGGAGACCCTGGCCCCAGCAGGGTCCGCCGTCAGGGTTGATTGAAGCTGAGTTTAAACTCACGGCCAGCCGGGGAGACCTGAGGAGACCCTGCCTCAGACTGAAAGGTTTCGAGTTGTTGATGTTTAGTTTTTAAACAGCGCTGGAGGTACAGCGCGAGGATGGAGCACCGGCCTGGAGTGTGACCGGAAGTGTGGCTCACTGCTCAGCGCACAGAGACCTGGGGTTGCTCAAGCCCTCGCTTAAAGGAGAAGCAGACAAACCAACAGACGGGCCAGGGTAAAGCAGGCGTGTGACAGCGCCTGGAGCCTGAGCTCAGTCCCTGGGCCCCAAGGGGTGGGAGGCGACTGGGGACTCCTCCCGGCTGTCTCCACAGGTGTGCTAAACACACAAATAAATAAAAATATCATTTAAAGCTGTTTTTAAGAGAGAGAGACCAAAGGAAAAGTCCCCTCCCTTGGGTGGCCGGTCCTTTCTGAGAGGACAGGCACCTGCTGGGGCGGCGCTCTTGGCTTCGGCCTCTGGGGGGTCGAGAAACTTTCCTTTTTAAGCTGCCCAGCCTGTGGCACTTTGTCATAGCAGCTGCAGGGAGCCAGGGCGGTACGTGGAGGAGTCGGAATCACCTCTCCCTGCTGTCCCCGGATAGTGGCGCGCCGGGGCCCTGGCAGGGCAGGAAAGGAGGCACACTGTGCTGTTTCAGGAAGTCCTTGAAGCTCACAGGGGCAGTTCTCAGCCGACTCCACAGAAGCCTACCTGCTTTCCCCTCCCACCCAGGGAGCCTCTGTGAGGGTCTCCCGGAGGAGAAGCCCGGGCGAGTCCCAGAGGCGGTACCTCCTTGAGGATGGAGGCAGTGTGTGGAGGATGGAGGCAGTGTGTGGAGAGGCAGTGTGTGGAGAGGCAGTGTGTGGAGAGGCAGTGTGTGGAGAGGCAGTGTGTGGAGAGGCAGAGTGTGGAGAGGCAGTGTGGGGAGAGTGTGTGGAGGCAGAGTGTGAGAGGCAGTGTGTGGGAGGCAGAGTGTGGAGAGGCAGAGTGTGGAGAGGCAGAGTGTGGAGGCAGTGTGGAGGCAGTGTGTGGAGGCAGTGTGGGAGGCAGTGTGTGGAGAGGCAGTGTGTGGAGAGGCTGTGTGTGGAGAGGCAGTGTGTGGAGAGGCAGTGTGTGGAGAGGCAGTGTGTGGAGAGGCAGTGTGTGGAGAGGCAGTGTGTGGAGAGGCAGAGTGTGGAGAGGCAGAGTGTGGAGAGGCAGAGTGTGGAGAGGCAGAGTGTGGAGGATGGAGGCAGAGTGTGGAGAGGCAGAGTGTGGAGGATGGAGGCAGAGTGTGGAGAGGCAGTGTGGAGGATGGAGGCAGAGTGTGGAGAGGCAGTGTGTGGAGAGGTGGGGAGAGGCAGTGTGTGGAGAGGCAGTGTGGGAGAGGCAGTGTGGGGAGAGGCAGTGTGGAGGCAGAGTGTGGAGGCAGTGTGTGGAGAGGCAGAGTGTGGAGAGGCAGAGTGTGGAGAGGCAGAGCAGAGGCAGAGTGTGGAGAGGCTGTGTGTGGAGAGGCAGTGTGGAGAGGCAGTGTGTGGAGAGGCAGTGTGGAGAGGCAGTGTGGGGAGGCAGGGTGTGGAGAGGCAGTGTGTGGAGAGGCAGTGTGGGAGAGGCAGTGTGTGGAGAGGCAGTGTGGGAGAGGCAGTGTGTGGAGGCAGTGTGTGGGAGGCAGTGTGGGAGAGGCAGTGTGTGGAGAGGCAGTGTGGGAGAGGCAGTGTGTGGAGAGGCAGTGTGTGGAGAGGCAGTGTGTGGAGAGGCAGTGTGTGGAGAGGCAGTGTGTGGAGGATGGAGGCAGAGTGTGGAGAGGCAGTGTGTGGAGAGGCAGTGTGGAGAGGCAGTGTGTGGAGAGGCAGTGTGGAGAGGCAGTGTGTGGAGGATGGAGGCAGAGTGTGGAGAGGCAGAGTGTGGAGGATGGAGGCAGAGTGTGGAGAGGCAGTGTGTGGAGGATGGAGGCAGAGTGTGGAGAGGCAGTGTGTGGAGAGGCAGAGTGTGGAGAGGCAGTGTGTGGAGAGGCAGTGTGTGGAGAGGCAGTGTGGGGAGGCAGTGTGTGGAGAGGCAGTGTGTGGAGAGGCAGTGTGGGGAGAGGCAGTGTGTGGAGAGGCAGTGTGTGGAGAGGCAGTGTGGGGAGAGGCAGTGTGTGGAGAGGCAGTGTGGGGAGAGGCAGTGTGTGGAGAGGCAGTGTGTGGAGAGGCAGTGTGGGGAGAGGCAGTGTGTGGAGAGGCAGTGTGGGGAGAGGCAGTGTGTGGAGAGGCAGTGTGTGGAGAGGCAGTGTGGGGAGAGGCAGTGTGGGGAGAGGCAGGGTGTGGAGAGGCAGGGTGTGGAGAGGCAGTGTGTGGAGAGGCAGGGTGTGGAGAGGCAGTGTGGAGAGGCAGGGTGGGGAGGTGGAGGCAGGGTGGGGAAGGTGCCCCTTGTCTGGGGAGCATGCCTTCCCCACAGATCTGGGAAGCCGTTGGCACTGTCTGCATCCTGGAGGCCCCTCCTCAGCGCATGTTTCTCAGGGATTTTAGACGGCCAGCCCTGGCTCTTGCTGGCCCTGGCTCTCGCTGGCCCTGGCTCTTCACTGCCCTGGCTCTTGCTCGCCCTGGCTCTTGCTCGCCCTGGCTCTAGCTGGCGTCCAGCGATGGTGATCCGCACACCTTCTGTTCCCATTTATGCTTTGAGTCCTTTTGCGCCTTTAGCCACGGCTCAGCACAGGTGCCTATAGGAGTGGACATGAGGGCTGCTCTGGCCCCTGAGGTTCTGGCCGCTGGAAGTGTTCCCAGCTGTGGCTCACTCCCCAGTCCCGGCGGAGGCGCTGTGCTTAGCGCTGTGGTTAGCTCCGTGGGCGAGCTAGCCCGTCAAGGCTGTGTAATCGGTCCGCTGTCCTCTCCCCAGGGCCTAGCTGTCTCTCTGGCCTGATGTCGTGTTCCCATTCACCAGCACCTCAGTGTGCTTGACGGCCAGGCCACCCTGACCTCCTCTTCGGCAGTTTGCCCCAGTCCTTGCCTAACTTGCTCACAGGATAGAGAAATCTGTCACAAATGACGGACCCAGATCAGAAAATCCTGGGCGTCTCGCAGAGGGGAAAATGTCAGGTGCAGACTTTATTTGCAGAATCATGGACGAGCTTATTGGCACAATGGAACGCTGCGGGTCCTGTGTCTACTTCCCAGGAGCTTCCCCCTCCCCCCACCTCCACTGTGGCCGCACACACCAAGAGGGCACCGGCTGCTGAGTGCGCAGGAGTCTGAGGTCAAGCTAGGAAAGCGAGGCTCACATGCCCACAGGGCCAGGGCTCAGCCGTGAAGACAGATGGCACCCTGCCCTCTGCAGGGAGGCGGGACGGCAGGGAGGGAAGGAGCGGGCTAAGCTAATGCCCAGGCTCAGCAGGACCTCCCTGTCTCCTTTGTTGTGTAGCCCCGGCTGAGACACTCACTACTGTGGACCAGCAGGCAGGCCTCAAGCTTACAGAGACCCTTCCACCTCTGTCGCCCTGGACAGAGCTCTGTCCTACATTTCCTCCTCCTCCCCCTTCTCCACGGAGCTCACTGGGTCGAGCTCTTCATTGCTGTGAGGAGACACCTAACAGAAAAACACATTTTCTCCCCCTCTCAGCGGCTTCCACCCATCGTGGGCAGAGGGAGAAGCTGGGCAGGAGGCAGAGAGCAATGATGGAAGTGACCAAGCCCCAGAGCAGACCCCAAGGACACCCCCTGCCGGTCACCGGCCCCGGCCACCCTTTCAGCTCTGTCAGGAGCTAACACTCTTGTCCAGATTTGGGATGGGTGGATGAGGGTGCTCACCAGCTTACAGGGTCCTCACAGACTCACCCAGGGCGTGCTTTACGAATAGGGTGGCTTTGCAGTCAAATCGAGATCAATAATCCGTCAGTCTCTTCCTCCCTCTCTTCTCTCCTCCCCCACCTTGAACCAAAATGACTCCCTGCTTCAGCCTCCTGGGCTAGGACACAGCTGTGAGGGAGGCTCGGTGGGTCTGCGCTGCGCTGTAAATTGTTTTTATGTTATACGCGTCAGTGTTTTGTCTGAGTGTGTGGAAGTTTACTGCCTGCACGCCTGGTGCTTGCGGAGGCTGGAAGGAGGCGTCAGATCTCCTGAAACTGGAGTTAAGGACAGTTATGAGCCAGTGGGTGCTGGGAAGCCAACTCATGTCCTCTAAAGCAAGGGCTTTGAACCTCTCTCTCCCCAGCAGCGTCAACATGTAGTGCCAAAACTTCCGTGGCTTCTTGTCTTGTTTCTGCACCGCTTAGCACCATGAACAGCTTTTCTCCCCAGGAACAGCCTCCCTGAGTTAGGTAAAGCCAAAGTTACGAAAGGAAGAGAGAGTCCTGCTTTCATTTTGGAGCATTTTCAAGCTGCCCTTGAGAGAAGATACACAATGTTTGTATTTGGGAACCATTGGGGCATCTGGGCCACGTGGAGGAGAGAGAAAAGGCCTGTGATGTAACGTCCTGCTCGAGGCCAGCGTATCCCCAAGCCAGGTGACAGCCTGGCTTTGCAATGTCCCAGGCAGGGCTTAACGTAAGATCAGAAGGAAGGTGGGTCTCGGCCCAGCGGGACCCAGCGGCCAGGCAGCTGTGGGACTGGTCGGGGCACGTCCAAACCCCTAAAATCCCATCCTGAGATGGGCAAGAGTAGGAGCTTCCCGCTGCCTGGGGGCTGCATGTCCTGGCTCACAGCGCCCTGCAGCCCTGGCCCTCACACCCAACCACGAGGCGGTGTGTCTCCCTCTCACGGTCACGTTCAGCAGCGCCCTCTCAAGGTCACGTTCCGCCTCAGGCAGCACCGGGCCTGGCTGCTCTGATGTACTCATCCTGAAAGCCCTGCCACCCCAGAGACGAAGCGGCCTTTGTCCCCCCCCCCATTCAACAAGCCAACTGGCTGAAACTGTCCCCAAGAGGTCTGTTCTCACCGAGCTCACAGCCGCCGAGGCCTCTTCATCCCTGCGGTACCCCGGCTCCCGCTCCCCCTGTCAGGATCCACCATGTAGTTTTGAACGCACAGCCAACACTTTGACCTAAGGAAGCATGGCGGGTCCCTCAAAGCCGCCCGCTCTGTCCTTCCTCTTCTTTTCCTGTCCTGGAAGGGGAAGCTGTGCATTCATTGCCTTCAAGCATCTCCCACGGTGATGGCAGGAAAGTCGCCTGAGCAGAGGCCAGAGGGGAGAGGAGCAGACGTGAGCCACAGCTCTGCAGCCGCCCAGTCTCTCCACTCCTGGCGAGGGCAGAGCCCAGTAGGGTCTTTATCACAAGCTCGAGCTCACGCCCTCACCGGCACCAACGCAGCGTTCTCAAGCGCAGAGCCGGAGCCCAGGGAGACAGGGGTTTTTATTTAGGGTTACAGTGAGGTTCGGGAAATCCCAGTTGGCAGCTCTATGACTGACTGACATTTAGCACATACGGGCGTCCAGAGGGCCAAGCAGGGATTGTTTTACTCACCCTATTGTAAAGAACTCCTGGGTCAACTTCAGGTTCTCGCTGATGAGCTGTCGCTAGGGGTGACGGTTAAATATTGCCAGCGGTGAGTGGTCAGACCACACATATTTTTGTGGGTTTTTCTCCTTCCTGAAACTGGAGTTTGTGCTTAGGTCATTTACCCTTGAGATGGAGTTTCTTTTTTAGCAATGGGGTTCCATCAGGACACAAAGCTCTGTTTCTAAACCTCTCTCCAGGAGCACAGGCCAAGCTGATGACAGATGAAGAGCTGATCTACAGCCGTCCTGGCTCAGCTAGGCCCTTTGTCTGCCTTAGAGTCACCTGTCACCTTCCTGCTGAGAGCAAGTCCGGCTGCCCCAGAGTCTAGGTGTCCCTGATTAGGCCAGGGGACCAGTTGGCTGGGTTTCTGTGTCACAAAAGGAAACAGCCCTTAGCTTGGGACTCCAAGGCCTCCCTCTGTGATGGAAACAGCCCCTGGACAGAGGTCAGCACTGGGGTGAATGGCTGGCCAGGTCCACCTCAGTGTGTGGGGGATGGGGAACTGAACACCAACCCAGGGGAGGGAACAGGGGAGAGCCGTAACAACAGGCCCCGTCCCCAGCCCATGTGACCCTGAAAGGCCCAGCCCCAGAATGAGCTCAGCCCAGACAGACAGAGAACAGAAGAACTGACAGGAGCACAGTGGGTTTGGGAGCAGTGCTGGAGCCTGAGCTCTTCCCCACAGAGGGAGGACAGGGCTAACAACTGACCATGGAGCCCCCTTCAGCCCTTCTCCCAACCTGTGTCCCCTGGCAGGGGCTGCTGCTTACAGGTGAGCGGGAAGGTGGCGTGGAGTGGGCCGTGCCTTGGCCAGGGGGCTGGGGGTGAGCGGGAAGATAGCACAGAGTGGGCTGTGCCATGGGTAGGGTGGGCCCATCACAGCTCCAGGGGTGGACCAGGCTGGGGTGGCAAGGAAATGCAGAGCAGAGAGATGCAGCACAGACACACAGGAAGGCCGGGAGCGGGTGGACTGGAACCCGGTGAGACCGTGGCATCTGGCGAGGGGAGCATCGCGCATGCGTAGAATTGGACAGAGGACAGGGCTAGGCATACAGCTGGACGTGGAGACGGGGTGTGTGGAAGCAGGTGGATCAAGCTGACAGGAAACGTCCTGGGAGCGGTGTGCGTGGGGACCAACCTTCAGGCCACGGTGTCCACGGGGAGAGCCACGGTGGACTCTTCTGCGGAGTCAGCACTCGACTGGTGCCCCCGAGGAGGGACTGGTGTCCCCGAGGAGGGGCTGGTGCCCCCGAGGACGGCCGGTGCCCCCGAGGAGGGACAGTGCCCCTGAGGAGGGACGGTGCCCCCGAGGAGGGCTGCTTCGCATGAGCACACACTCACTCAGGGCTCAGTCACTCGGGCTGTCTCTGCTCCCTACACGCCTGGAGTCTAGCGGAGAATATAAGATCAGGGGCTGGGAAGGTGGCTCAGCTGTTAAGAGCATCGGCTGCTCTTCCAAGGACCCGGGTTCAATTCCCAGCATCCACATGGAAGCTCACAACTGTCTGCACCTCCAGATCCAGGGGATCCGACCCCCTCACACAGACACACATGCAGCCAAACACCAATGCACATAAAATAAAAACTAAACTAAAAGGAGAGAGAATAGAAGATCCTAGGAAAGGGCAGAAGGCCTCTCCTGAGGGGAAAGGACAGATGGAGGGACAAGAGGCCCAGCAACAGGACAGGCCTGGACGTGGTGAGGGAGAGGAAAGTTCCCCCTCTGTACCCCAGATTAAGCCCCAGTGACCGCCATGTTCTCAAGAGTCTCACAGGCGTCCCAGTTGTGGTGGGTACAAGGCCTCGTGCACACAGCTAAGCGCTGGGACGCCAGGAGCAAGTGCGCAGACTCGTCTCTTGAGAGGAAGGAGATGTTTACTGTCTTCGCCGGGACTTGGCAAAGGGTGTGGCTAACAGCCTGGTGACCCTTTGCCATCCACCGGCCGGGCTCACCCAAATCCCCGAGAACATTGCCTTCTCCTGTTGGTTTCTCCCTGAACCTGAGCATTGCCTCAGCGTGCAGCCCTCAGCATTCAGCCCTCAGCGTGCAGCCACAGGCCAGCCCTCAGCATTCAGCCCTCAGCATTCAGCCCTCAGCATGCAGCCACAGGCCAGCCCTCAGCATGCAGCCACAGGCCAGCCCTCAGCATTCAGCCCTCCATTCAGGCCAGCCCTCAGCATGCAGCCACAGGCCAGCCCTCAGCATTCATGCAGCCACAGGCCAGCCCTCAGCATTCAGCCCTCAGCATGCAGCCCTCAGCATGCAGCCACAGGCCAGCCCTCAGCATTCAGCCCTCAGCGTGCAGCCACAGGCCAGCCCTCAGCATTCAGCCCTCAGCATTCAGCCCTCAGCATGCAGCCCTCAGCATGCAGCCACAGGCCAGCCCTCAGCATGCAGCCACAGGCCAGCCCTCAGCATGCAGCCACAGGCCAGCCCTCAGCCTGCAGCCACAGGCCAGCCCTCAGCATGCAGCCACAGGCCAGCCCTCAGCATGCAGCCCTCAGCATGCAGCCCTCAGCATGCAGCCCTCAGCATGCAGCCACAGGCCAGCCCTCAGCCTGCAGCCCTCAGCACGCAGTTCCTGCACAGGAAGCCGAGCCTGTCACAGGCGCCAGCACAACCGTGTCTGTCCGCGTGACTCAGGAAGACAGGCCACCAAGGCATCTGAAAGTAAATTCTGACACGGACAAACGCCACGGGCAGGACGGACCAGGGAAGGGCTGAACGTGGACCCCGAAGCTGCGCTTCAGAAGGCTGGGTCCCGACAGTCCGCCTGTCCGACAGGACACACACACAAAGACAGACACACAGGTGTGCAGGGAAACTGGGATGGTGTGGCCGGGGCTCCCGGCGGAGGAGCTGAAGCCGGGAGACTGCTTACTCCACACTGCTGAGCTGAGGCAGCTGGACACGTGGGCGGGCTGGCTGGTGTCGGAGGAGGAGGCCGGCCGCGAGCACCCACGGCGAGGAAGCTGTGGCAGTTTCTGTGCACACTGGTTTCCCCGGAGGCCAGTCATTCGTAACGTCTACTCTCGGACGAGAACAAGACGTTGCCCCCTGAGCCTGACCCCCGCACTCCTGTGGGTGTGGACACTGGGGTCCTTGCTGGAGCTCGCCGGTGAGTCCAACAGAGTCAGGAGTGAGGATTGAAATTAATAGACGAACACACAGCACGTGGGACCTTCTGAGAGGCTCTGGAGAAGCTGGCCACTGTTGTAAGTAACTATTAATGTTTACTATTGATTATATTTTGGTAATGCTTGCTGTTATGCCTAACAGCTGTATACCCAAATCACCACACAGACACTGGGTGTATTTAGTTAACCTAGAACTCAATGCTGGGCAATAGTTACTCCATCCTAAACCTCCAAGCCCTCATAGTTTCCTAACATTTAGATTTCCTACATTATACTTGCTTTTTGTAACATTTTAGGTCCAGTCCATCTCTCCACGTAGTTCCAAGATCTCTCCTCCAGCTCTCTCTCCTCGCTCTCCTCTTGCCCCTTCTCCTCCCACTCATTTCCTGCCCTCTGGCTCCTCCCCTCTTTCCTGTTCTCTGGCTCCTCCCAGCTCAACATTGTGTCTAGTTGCTTTATTTTGGCCTGTTTTCACAAGAGTTGAGACAGGATGCTTAGAATGAGTATCACAATGCAATATCCAGATTGAAACCAGAGAGTTGGGGGGGGGGAGAGAAATCAGTATTTGAATGAACAAGGGTAAGGTGTATACATTAAAAAAACAAACAAACAATTACACCAACAGGCCACCTTGCTTTATTCCAGACTCCTTTCAAGCCTGAGCAAAAGCCCCTCAGCACAATGAGTGAATCCACAAGGACGTCAAGCCAGAGGAGTGAACTTGACAAGTCATCCCGCTGCCTTGGAGGGAGAGGCAGACTCAGCAGTGAAGAACAGCGTGGAAGCAGTCTTTCCGCTGGGATCTAATAACAAAGCAGGGGCAGGCCAGGGCGCCCCACAGCTCCTCCACAGTGCTCACACCTGCACTTGCTCAAGCCCTTCAGGGGAGGTGGTTAAAGCGCACATTCAGGAGGCGAGTGCGAGCAGCCACTGAGGACAGAAGAGTGAGCGGGAAAGAAACTGGGGGAGAAGCCGCGGAGCAGGGGGGATAGAGGTCACGCTGCAGCCCTCGGCATGGCAGGGGCTGAGGGAGACGCGCGCGCGCGCACACACACACACACACACACACACACACACACGCCTGTTGAGCAGAGACAGCCACCCCGACCCAGGTGCGCCCTAACGCCTCTGTGCCCGCAGCCTCCCTCCTGGCCGCGTGGAGCGCGCCCGCCAGCGCGGAGCCAGCCAGCCCGGAGCCCGCCGTGGAGCCCCAGCCACGCGCCGTGCTGGAGGGGGGCGCCGTGGTCCTGCGCGCCCGCGGCCTGCCCGCCGGCCTCCTCGGCTTCGCCTGGTTCCGGGGCGAGGGCTCGCTGGACGACGACCTGCTG
Organism: Meriones psammophilus; assembly: GCA_036365155.1. Classification (NCBI taxonomy): domain Eukaryota; kingdom Metazoa; phylum Chordata; class Mammalia; order Rodentia; family Muridae; genus Meriones; species Meriones psammophilus. The sequence continues at coordinate 696,890 of JAEOAE010003152.1, forward strand.
CTGGCCTACGACGCGCGGGCCGGGGACACCAGGCTGGGCAGGCGGCACAGCGGCCGCGAGGCGCTGCTGGACGACGGGTCGCTGACGCTGCGCAACCTCACGCTGGAGCAGGCCGGCCTGTACACGCTCACCGCGCGCTCCGCCCGCCTCGGCCCCAGATCCGCCTCCGCCCACCTCTCCGTGTACCGTAAGCCGCGCTCCAGGCCCCAGCAGCGGCCGGGAGGTGCATTTCCCGCCACACGCGTGCACACACACGCACATGCACGCTCACACGCACGCACGCACGCACGCACGGGCTGCTCCTGGGCCCGGGTCGGACTTTGGGCACCGACAGAGGGGCGCACAGCGCGAGCCCACTTGACAGGAGCCTCCTTCCCGCACGCCCTACCCAAGCCTCCCCGGGGTCCCTCCTGCGGGGAGGAGCCCCCAGCACGCCCTGCCCCTCTGTGTCCCCGCAGCCCGCGTGAGCAAGCCCTCCGTGAGCAGCACGCGCAGGGCCGCCGTGGAGGGCGGCGACGCCGTGGAGCTGACGTGCGGCCCCCGCTCCCCGAACACCACCTACGCGTGGCGGCTGAACGGCCGGGAGCTGCCTGGCGACGGGGCCGTCGCCCTGTCCCGGGGCAACACCACCCTCACTCTCCTCGACGTGTCCAGGCGCTTCGGGGGGCGCTACGAGTGCGAGGCCGCCAACCCGCTGAGTGCCTCCCGGAGCGACCCGCTCACCCTGGACGTCCTCTGTGAGTGACGCCATCGCCGGCCCCGGGCCAGCTGCCCAGCACACCGAGGCTCAGGGGCCAGGCAGTGTGCGTGTGTGCGCGCGTGTGTGCGTGTCTTGGCGTGTGCGGGTGTGCGAGGTGTGTGTATGTGTGTGTGCGTGTGTGTGTGCCTGTGCATGTGCGTGTGTGTGCCCAGCCCTGTCAGGCAGTTGCCTGGCTTCCCGTACAGAGCAAGGCTGTCACCGGCTCAAGCGTACCCTGATCATCTACACACACCAGGGTCTCGCTCTGTCCTTTTAGGGCGTCGTGTGTCTCTCTCTGTCCTCCAGACGGCCCGGACACCCCGGAGATATTTCCCCCGGACAAGTACTTTGAGGAGGGACGGAGCCTGTGGCTCTCGTGCCAGGCCGAGTCCCACCCCCAGGCGCGCTACTCCTGGAGCATCAACAGAGGACCATGGGAGGCCAAGGAAGAGGTGCTGGTCCCCAAGGCCAGCCTGCGGGACAGCGGGCTGTACGCCTGCCTGGCCACCAACCCAGCCACGGGCCACAGAAGCTCCAAGGTCAAGGCGGTCACTGTAGTGGGTAGGTGGCCTCTCTGGGCGGGGCCTGGCTTTCCGTGAAGAGCGGGGAAGTGGCGCCGTGTCCACACTTGCAGGCAACTCCCAGTTCCCCGTGGCCCAGGAGGCGCCCTCTCTCTGAACACACCGACCTCCCCCTGCTGACCCGGGGTTGGGGAGGGCAGGGTTAGCATGGCTCCGGAGGAGGGGGAGGGACCGCTCCCCTCCCCCTTCCCCTCCCTCTCCCCGTGTCACCTGTTGCCTTTCACACTCTCCATGATCCGTGCACGGGGACGCTGGATTGTGCTCACGCTGGTTTTCCACCTGTGGGATGGAAACATCTCCCAGAAGACGGTGGCCGGGTTGCAGCTCCCCGTTCTGCCCGCCCGCGCTCTAGAGTAGCACAGGATGCTGGAGAAGCGCCCCGGCTCTGGGCACACTGACGCCCAACGCCAGGGCCTCTGTGGGGTGGGGAGGATGAGAAGGAGAAGAGGCGAGAGGTGGGGTTGGGCTGCTAAGCCGGGTCCTGGCTCGGAAGACGAGTCAAGTCAGGAGCGTGTAGACATTGGACACACCATGCCCAGAGCGTGGCTGGCGGGGCCACTGCCAGGGAAGGAGGCAAGGAAGAGCACAGGCGAGGGAGCCAGCCCGGCCAGGCGAGCGCTCACCAACAGGAGGAAACAGATTCAGTCCCCACTCCACACACAGCCAGGCTGGCAGCACGGTGGGGCCCCAGCTTGTGGCGGGACAGAGATGGTGTCCCTGCCCTCACCCACTGGCCTGTTCTGAGACACGATCAACAGGCCAGACTGCGGAAGAACCTAACACACACACTGAAAGCACAGAGAAGCTCCTCGGTGGGATTGACCAGAAAATGCGACAAAGCGAGGGAAAGAAACTGACGCTGAAACAGAATAGGCATCCCGAATCACGCAGAGAAATTCTCACAAAAGGACTCTAAAAATTACAAAAGCTGCAAGAGAAAAAGTTCCCTCGGTTACAAAGACAAGCCTGTCAGAAGACCAGCACAGACTGAAAACCAGGAAACCACTGAACAATTCACTTCAAAACCTGGACATTCTACAGAACAGCCAAGCACGGGGCGGGGGCGCCCGCCTGTGATCCCGGCACTCGGGAGGCAGAGGCAGGAGGATCGCTGTGAGTTCGAGGCCAGCCTGGTCTACAGAGTGAGTCCAGGACAGCCAGGGCTACACAGAGAGACCCTGTCAGCTCCCAACACCCACCTGGCGGCTCACAACCTCCTGTAACTCCAGCTCCAGGGGATCTGACCCCCCTCTGCTGGCCTCTATGGCCACTGGGCACACACATGATGTACGGAAACCCATGCAATGCAAACAGCCATGCACATATTTCTCGGAAATGTCATAATGAAACTTATTATTTTGTATGGAAATTTAGAATTCCATGATGGTGAAGGAGTTGGACGTTGGAGCCTAGAAGAATTTTCTCTGTGCGGCCCTGGCTGTCCTGGAACTCACTGTATAGGCCAGGTCATAGTGATCCTCCTGGCTCTGCCTCCTGAGTGCCGGGATCACAGGCGTGCACCACCGCACCCGGCTAGAAGAGTTAGATCCTCGATATGGAAGCTCGAGACGTGCGCCAGGGTCAGGTCGGGAGGCACAGGAGGTTCACGCAGCCCCTCGCTCTCCCTGCAGACTGACGGGACCCCACAGTTGCAGACCCCCTTTCCCTCTACCCTCTAGTCCCCGAGGGCTGGCGGAAACTCACAGAAAGACCCCGTTAGCCGCTCCTCTCTTCTCTCTGCAGAGGAATTGCCAAAGCCCCACATCCAGATCAAAAACAAGACCGTCCTGGAGAACCACCTGGTCCACCTGACCTGCGAGTCGGGGAGGGCGGGCGTTTCCGTCTGGTGGACGTTCAACAACCAGAGGCTGACGGCCACAGACAGGGTGAGCTTCTCCCAGAGCAACAGGCGGCTCACCATCGGCCCCATCACGAGGAGGGACGCAGGCATCTACCAGTGCGGGGTGTCCAACCCCCTCATCTCCAGGACCAGCGACCCGGTCAACCTGGCTGTGCTCTGTGAGTGGCGCGGGACCGTCCCCCACCTCTCACCAGGGGCAGGGCTCAGGTGCCACGGTGCCCCCCGGGGAGGGTGGAAGGCAAGCGAGAGGCTCAGGTTCTCCGCTCCCCCCTCTCCCGAGTCATAGGGATCCACTAACGAACGTCATTTCACAAAACTGTGTCTCTCTCTTGATCCAGCTCCCACACAAATGATCGACTCTATTATATTAGTTAAACAAGCTTCACAGCACAAGAACTGAGCAGCTCTCACTCTATTCTCTAAGCTAGTCTGGCTTCTTCCCGGCACGCATCCCAGAGTTACTTGCCACCCTGGGACTTTTCCCGTAGCTCACTCTCCTAGTTCCACCGGGACATCTGTCGGGGCTGGATCTCCTACTCCCTCCCTAACTCCTCCTCCCCTGGCTGCAGGAAGCCCAGCCCTTTTTGCTCCCTGCCCAGTGATTGGCTGCCTTAGTGGCCTATCGGGAGTAGTGTTTACACAGCACTGAGACAGGAGATGCTCAGAACAAGGATGTAACCAGGTAGCGGGTGGGGAGCAGAAATCAGCGTCTGAATTACACAATAAAACCAGGGCTCCAACTCGGAGAGTTCAGCAATCTGTCGTGGCCACTGCGCCCTCTCCAAGGCCCCTGACTGGGGGAGTCTTTACCAGTGGGCAAGACGGGTGGGCAGAGACAGCCGAGACACTCAGACAAGGATGGTACCGTCCACTGGGACCCCACACTTGGGAGGCTGAGGCAGGCGGATGGAGGGTAAGGCCAGCCTGGGCTACAGAGCACGACTCTAAATTGTCTCTAAATTGTCCGTATACCAATAAACCCAAACAGTAACCCAGTTACAAAGAGCCCTGAGCCAGGCACGCGATCCTTGGCGTCCGTGGGTGACCGGCCCGGGAGACCCCAGAACCACCCCGCCGCCGGGAATGTCTGTGCAGCCTTCAGGGCAGCGACAGCTGTTCGGAAGCCTTTGCTCTTCGGGAGCCGCGTCCAGTGCTGCACTGTCCGCAGTACGGAGGTGATGGAGGTGAGGAGGTGACGGGCGTCCTGCGCTCTCCATCCTCCCGCCTCCACCCCCAGGTGCTGCTCCAGTGTGCACCCACACCTGGGACTTTGTCAGGTGCAGGGTGAAGGCTGCGGATGGGGGGGAGGGCACCCTGTCCTCCCTAGGCACGCTGTTTCCTGTGGGGCCTCGCACACGATTCTTTTCTGTGTGTGTATCTGCGTGGTGTGTGCATGTGTGTCTGCGTGGTGTGTGCGTGTGTGTGTGCGTGTGTGTCTGCGTGGTGTGTGCGTGCGTGTTTGGCAGTGGCATCAACCTCTCACAGCCACTTAGCAGTGCCCAGTGGTCGGTCCACTGTCTGTCTGTCTGTTTTCTTCGGTCGCTGTCGTCCTGATGTGCCTGTTGTTTGCTAAACTCTGCTGTAATGGCCTAGCGAAGCCCAGCAGTTTTTCACTTGCTTATTGCCCATTTGTTTCTCTTTTTTTCTCTGTGCAGCCCTTGGCTGTCCTGGAACTTGATCTGTAGACCAGGCTGGCCTCGAACCCATAGATCCGCCTGGCTCTAGGGTGCTAGGATTGAACTGTGCCTCCACTCCCGGCACAGAACTTTTATGTCAAAATCTTTCTTTCTGAGTTAAGCTGTTTCTGTTTTTACTGTTACTGTTGTTAAATTGTGGGAGTTCTTTGCATATTTTGGCACAATGTTCGGTTATATGATATGTAAATATTTTAGCATTTTCCTGAAATGTTAGACAAGACCTGAAAGCCGTCTTTCCACTTTCTTTTTTAAATGATTTTTTACATGCATTGGTGTTTTGCCTGCATGTTTGTGTGTTTGAGAGTCAAATTCCCTACAACTGGACTTACGGACAGCTGTGAGCTGCCATGTGGGTGCTGGGCCCTCTGGAGGGGCGGCCAGTGCTCCTGCCCATCTCTCGGCCCTTCTCTTCCTGGCTAAAGGCCTCGGTCTGTAACTTGCTGTGGTGTTCTAATGGGCATTCTAACTGTCCATGCTTTGAGGAGTGAAATGTGCTCCTCGCTGCCTGGGCACAGGACGGTTGAGTCCAGCTACCTAACATCTGCTCCCTGGGTTCTCTCCCGTTTGTTACCGTGAGACATTGAAATTCGTCTTGGCTGCTTTAAAATCCACGCTGCTGCTGATGTGGTTACCCACAGCCTCATGTCTCCTCCCGTACCCGAACCCTGAAAGCTCCGTTCAGCCTTCATCCTGTCGGCAGCCTCGCCTCGCCGCTCCTCTCCTCACTCTCGCCTCACCTCCCGAAGGCCAATGGATCTTCTCGCAGGCGGTCCCTTCCTACAGGATGGTCGGGGCCACAGGCGCCCGGTATATGATGTCCTCTTTCCCGCAGACGAGCCGAGCAGAGGCCTGCCGATGTCCGCGCCGCTGGCTGCCGCCCTGGTGGCCGAGGTCCTGGCTGGGCTGGCCATCCTCGCAGGCCTGGCCTACTTCGCATTTTTCAAGAGACTTGACAGGTGCGGGTGGCCTTCCCCCTTCCACTCCCTCCCTGCTGCCCTTGACCTCTGTGTGTCCCTCCCTGCTGCCCTTGACCTCTGTGTGTCTCTGGCCTTTTCCTCACCATCCCTCGTACCTGCTAATTCCTCGGGGGTCCTCAGATCCCTGCCTCCTGCCACCCCCGCCCCGTGCCCGCCCTCCTGTTGGTCATGGTCACGCCCTTTCCTCCACAGCCTAGAGTAAGAGGTTCCCTGTGTTTCTGTCTCCTAGTCGGAGCCGCAAAGGAAAACACAGGAGGAAACGAAAGAAAGAGAAGGAAGAGAGAGAGCGGCGGGAGACGGTAGGTCGGACAGCGTCTGCCGGGACCACGGTGGGGAAAGAGAGCCAGCCAGACACAAGCGAGTGCGAAGACCGCGTGCGGAGCCGCGAAGAGAGCAGCTCTCCGGGCCCGGGGAGCCTCACCCCACCGCAGCCCCCGCCCGGCACCAGGCAGAGGAACGGCAAATACGGCGGCGCGCCAGGGACGCACGCCAGGCAGGGCCTGCCTAGCCAGGAGGAGGGGACGGGGAGGAAGGAGGCTCCGCCGCGGCGCGCCAGGCGGCTCGGCCGAGGCGTGCCGGGCGGGGGGCAGGCGGCTCCGCGGCGGTGTGCGTGGTGTGACTGGTGGCTCAGCCAAGGTGTGAAGGAGACCCAGCTGAAGTGCGAAGGCACAGCCAGGACACCAAGCTGGAATCAGCAGCTCCAGGCTCCTCCCCAGCTCAGGGGCCAAACAAGCTCGCCGATGTCTTCCATGTCCTTAGGGCCAGGAGTGAGCGCTCGCGCGGCGGGGACGGCGGAGGCCGGCCACCCGAGGTAAGGGGAGCCGCTGACAGAGCTCCCACCCCCGGGACCTTCCCCCGTGTCCCCTGTGTGACTCAGCACTGTCCCGTCTGACAGGGTGGACCTGCCCCTCCCCGCCCTCGGCCGCGGGCCTCACCCCTGCCGGCCACGGGAGGCCAAGCCAGGACCAAGCAGGCTGCCCCCGGGCACACCAGCTCCCTGCCACCTGGAGGCCCTGGGCGCTCGCTCTCCCTCGGGAGCCCCGACTGTGTGCTCCGGGCACCATGGCCCCTGCGTCCCTCCTCCTCCTCGGAGCATCACGGACAGTGTCCCCGAGCAAAGAAGAGCCCGGGCCCCCAGGACGGGGAGGACGGCACCGAAGAACCCCGGCCCCCGGCCTCACCACCTCCCCTCTGGTCCTCACACACTGGCCGAGCAGAGCAGACTCTGGAGGACGCAAATTCTCTGACGACTGTGGCATCACCTCCTCCACCCTATCACCCCCTCCACCCTGCCCCACCTCCACCCCATCGCCCCACCTCCACCCCGCCCCACCTCCACCCCATCACCCCCTCCACCCTGCCCCATCTCCACCCTGCCCCACCTCCACCCCATCACCCCCTCCACCCCATCACCCCCTCCACCCTGCCCCATCTCCACCCCATCACCCCCTCCACCCCATCACCCCCTCCACCCCATTGCCCCCTCCACCCTGCCCCACCTCCACCCTATCACCCCCTCCACCCTGCCCCACCTCCACCCCATCACCCCCATCACCCCCTCCACCCCATCACCTCCTCCTCCCTCACCCACAGTCCACAAGTCTCCGTGAGCACTGGTGACGCCCCAGGTCAGCACCCCACGAGGACGCCCGGGTGAGGTAAGAGTTGGGCATGCACTGCCCGTGCCCGGGTCCTCTCCGGAGTCTCTGTGGCCCTTAGCAGCTCCCTGTGTCCTGCCACAGCCGAGGGTCAGGGTGCAGGAGCCAGGCCGAGCCCAGACCCAAACAAGGGCAGCCATGCCTGCCCCTGCCCCCACCCTGCTCTGGCCTTCACAGGTGTGGGCCTGGGACCCCACCCTGTCCCCCGCCCCGCACCCTGGCGTCCAGATGAACTCAGACCAGGCCGGGGCAGCGGGCGGCAGACGGCAGCTTTCTCAGGGAGAGGCGGGAGTGGGTGGGCTTTGGCCTGCTCTGGTGGGAGGCCCTCAGGTGTGGGGAGTGGGCAGTGGCTGGGAGCAGGCGGGATCGGACAGGGGAGCACGGCGGGGAGCACAGCAGGAGCGGGCGGTGGCCGGGAGCACGGTAAAGTAGGCTGTGTCCGTCTCTACTGTCTCTGGCGCAGGCGGCGGCCTTCCTGAGGGGTGTCTCCTGGTCAGGAGAGTGACAGGTCGAGAGGGCTGACCTTACAGGAGTGTGTGCCTGCGGCCCTTGCCGGAAAGCTCCTGCCGCGTGGTGGCTTGTGTTCCCCTAAGGAACCAAGAGTGCAGCAGCCAGGAAGTGTGCTCCCGTGGCCGGAGTGTGGCTAGGGCATTGCTGGGGCATTGCTGTGGCCGCCCACCGTGGCTGGGGCATTGCTGGGGCTGCCCACCATGGCTGGGGCATTGCTGTGGCCGCCCACCATGGCTGGGGCATTGCTGTGGCCGCCCACCGTGGCTGGGGCATTGCTGGGGCTGCCCATCGTGGCTGGGGCATTGCTGGGGCTGCCCACCGTGGCTGGGGCATTGCTGGGGCATTGCTGTGGCCGCCCACCATGGCTGGGGCATTGCTGGGGCGGCCGGACCGTGGCTGGGGCATTGCTGGGGCATTGCTGGGGCATTGCTGGGGCTGCCCACCGTGGCTGGGGCATCGCTGTGGCTGCCCACCATGGCTGGGGCATCGCTGGGGCTGCCCACCGTGGCTGGGGCATCGCTGTGGCTGCCCACCATGGCTAGGGCATCGCTGGGGCTGCCCACCGTGGCTGGGGCATCGCTGTGGCTGCCCACCATGGCTGGGGCATCGCTGGGGCTGCCCACCGTGGCTGGGGCATCGCTGTGGCTGCCCACCGTGGCTGGGGCATCGCTGGGGCTGCCCACCGTGGCTGGGGCATCGCTGTGGCTGCCCACCGTGGCTAGGGCATCGCTGGGGCTGCCCACCGTGGCTGGGGCATCGCTGTGGCTGCCCACCATGGCTGGGGCATTGCTGGGGCTGCCCACCGTGGCTGGGGCATTGCTGGGGCATTGCTGGGGCATTGCTGTGGCCGCCCACCGTGGCTGGGGCCTCCCGGCAACACAATCCTGCCTGACCACAGCTCCTAAAGCTGGGGCGCAGTGCAGCCTGTGGTCACAGCTCCCGGGTCCTGCGGAGCGTGCGGACTGGAGCAAGCTGTTCTGTGCATGTGTGCGTGCGTGCGTGTGTGCGTGTGTGTCCCTCTCTGTCTCTCTCATCACTGTTCTCGCTTCTCAGGTGGACGGCACTTCATATTGTCCCCTGAAGATGGACGGCCAGCACCCACTGCCGCAGCCCCCATGCCCACCCCTGCAGCCTCGGCCTTCTGAAGTAAAGGCACAGCCTGGAGCCTGTCCCGAGAGCTGCACCGCTCCTGTGTTCACAGCCTCCCGCCCTTCACGCGACCCTGCAGCCTGGCCTTCAGGGTTACAAAGAGAAGACTCGGTGGCCAGTGCTAGCAGGCCAGGACTCCGCCCCTGAGCCCTCAACAGCAAGGGCGGCTTGCTGGGTCACTAGCAGGGGGGCTGAGCAGTGACCGAACGCCAACAGTGGAGGGGACAGTGGGCTGTGAGGGCCAGTGGGGGGACAGCGGGCTGTGTGAGGGCCAGTGGGGGGACAGCGGGCTGTGTGAGGGCCAGTGGGGGGACAGCGGGCTGTGAGGGCCACCCTCCATGGGGGCAGCCCCTGGGCAGCTGGCGTGACTCTGTGCGCACATGCTCCAGGGTGTTTTCTCCCCCGCCAGAAGGATGGCAACCCCGGCTGGCTGTGTTGTTAAAGTCTGATGAGAGACGCTGTGCACTATTTCTTGTAGGGGCTTCCGTGCGAACGGGCCTGTGAAATCCAGGCCTGCCTGTCACAGCACGGTCCCGGGTCAAGGGCCAGTTATCAGGAGCTGTTTTTTGGGGGGCTTCCTGCGCTGTGCTCCTATCTCACGTCTCCCCAGTGACTTCTCTCCCCACAAACCGAGGGGACCTGGCTGCCAGCAAGTGCTTGAAGCGTCCGAGACTCCCGCCCAATCCGAGGTCTTCCTCCCACACTGCTGTCCCCTCTGCTCCTGGAAACGAGCTCCTTCTACTGGGAAATGTCTAGTCCAGGTTTCCTCCCTCACATTTCACACTTTCTTCACAGCCAATCATGGCATGAATTCCTTCTGTCCCCCTGTACACCTCTGCCCCTCTATGGCGGCGGGAGTGCGGAGGCTAAGACTACGTCGAGAAAGAGACTGATGGAGAAGGCTAGACGCCATCCCCACCTGCCTTCCCACCTGCCTTCCCATCCCCACCTGCCTTCCCACCTGCCTTCCCATCCTCACCTGCCTTCCCATCCCCACCTGCCTTCCCATCTCCACCTGCCTTCCCATCCCCACCTGCTGTCGTCCCCCTCCCCCAGCAGAGCCTGAGGCAGGAGCTGGGCTAGCTCCTCCAGTCCCCATCCATCTACAGCGGCCCTGAGCCTTTCCTAACTCCAGTCCCAGGGCATTGGTGGCCTCTTTTGGCCTCACGGGGTACTGGGCGTGTGATAATATACACACACACACGCAGGCAAACCAACACACACACACACACACACACAGTCATACACGATCTCATACATGCACTCTCTCACAAACACACACACCCATACTCTGTGTGTCTGTTTCTCTCCCTCTCTCTTGCACACACACACACACACACACACACTCTCTCTCTCTCTCTCTCTCTGTCTCTCTCCCTCCCTCTTACACACACACACACATACACTCCCATATATGCACTCTCTCACAAACACATCCATTCTCTCTCTCTCTCTCTCTCTCTCTCTCTCTCACACACACACACACACACAAACACACACACACACACACACACACACACAGCCTAGGATATGAAAGCGACTTGAATTCTATATGAGTGTGGTGTGGTGTGGAAATGGAAGACGAGTTTGTGGAGTCCGTGCTCTCTTTCCTGTGGCCCCGGGGCTGGAGCTCCCGTCTCAGTGCTGAGAGGGCGCCGTCACCCACGGCCCAGCTCGTCAGCCTCGGGAACGTCTGCATAGAGTTTCCCTTCCACAGACAGTATTCCATCAAGCGCATGAAGCGCAGGAAACCTCCTGCGTGCCTGTTTGCTGAACCCAGGCACCCCGCCAAGAAGGCTGTCACCCCCCTTCACCAGCTGTGACCGACTCTCTGTGTCAGGCGGTGTGAGACAGGGTGACTCCCTGTGCTAAAAGGCAGGTCACCTTTCTGCCCTGGCGCGTGTTTGCCAGGACCGTGCCCCTGCGGCCTGTGGTGGCAGTCGGCTCACTGGGTTCCATGACAGACATGTCTGTTCTTTCTAGCGATTTAACGGTTCAGATCTTCTCTGCAAATTGTGGTTCTTCCGGGGCCTTGTGCGAGCAACACTCCCATGGATAGGTGACAGTCCAGGAAGGACAGGGAACTGACAGTCCAGGAAGGACAGGAGACAGTCCAGGAAGGACAGGGAACTGACAGTCCAGGAAGGACAGGGAACTGACAGTCCAGGAAGGACAGGGAACTGACAGTCCAGGAAGGACAGGGAGCAGTCCAGGAAGGACAGGGAACTGACAGTCCAGGAAGGACAGGGGACAGTCCAGGAAGGGCAGGAGACAGTCCAGGAAGGACAGGGAGCAGTCCAGGAAGGACAGGTGACAGTCCAGGAAGGACAGGGAGCAGTCCAGGAAGGACAGGGGACAGTCCAGGACAGCTGACAGTCCAGGAAGGACAGGGAACTGACAGTCCAGGAAGGACATGGGACAGTCCAGGAAGGACAGGGGGCAGTCCAGGAAGGACAGGGAGCAGTCCAGGACAGCGGCCAGTGTGGGCAGTGTGGGCAGAGGCCCAGCAAGCACCACGGCAACCAGACAGCCGTGTGCTCAGCCCGAGGTGCCTTTGCTGCTGGGACATCTTGCAGGGGCATGGGGGACACGACACGTCCTCCTCCTCAGGGGCTCTCAGTCTACAGGAAACCTCCTTTCTGGCGTGGGGGATTGTGCCTCTAAGGGACACCCAACTTAGGAACCAGGATGAGAAGTACCGAGGCCAAATGGGGCTTCATGAGAAACGGACATGACTCTCCAGATGTGGGGAACAGACACCTTCCACTGAGCACAGATCCTGCCTTCTGCCCATCCCCCCACGCCCTAACTGAGGAGAGATTAACTGGACCACGCAAGCCTCCCTCCCTCTGACAGGAGGACGCTCAGGCCTCATGTCCTGACTGATGAAGGGCTGAAAACACTGGCCGTCTCCCCTTACCTTCCTCGCGTTGGGACCTGCTTGAGCCCTTAGCGACGGAGCCATTTTGTGTCCACTCCCCCTTACAGTCACGGGTAAAATGAAGTTCAAGTTGTCGGGCCCTGCCTGCCCAGTGCCGTGCCTCATAGTCACGGTTTCCTTACTCACCCGGAGTTACCGTGGCATCCCGGAGAGTCCGGCTGCGGCTCCACTCGGGAGCAATCAGACTGAAGGTCAGTTGGAAGCCCTTTGTTTGGCTCTGCTGCCCTCCCCCGGCTCCTGCACCAGGTTGCCTGGGGGTCCCCGGCTGTGGCTTCTCCTGTGAAATCCTGCCACAGGCCAGGGCCGCAGGGCAGAGCCCCGGATCTCGGTCAGCCTTGGCCTGTGCGTTCAGTAAACCAGAGCCTGAGACCGGTGTCGAGTGGTTTGTGGCCTACTCTTGGGCTATCCGGTCACCGGGCCTGCGAGTCTCCCTCTCCCCTCTCTACCTGGTTCCCTCGGAGGACCCGGGCGGGAGGACAGACAACGCCGAGTCAGCGAGGCCCGGGCAGCCGCTCTCCAACCCTGCACGTGGCCACACACAGCACAGAGGTTCTCAACCAGGGCTAAACTCATAAGAAATTAGCTTCCGGATGAAGGGTCCAGCCGCCGTGGGGAGGGTCTGTCTGATCTCAGCCGCACACTCTGGGACAGAAGGGGCCATGGTTATCCAAAAGAGTGAGATCATAGAAATGGCGACACCCATGGTATTTGCAGGTGTCACTGCACCCCAGGCCTGCCTTCCACAGGTAGTCAGGCGCGTGTCCGGTCCCCCCAGTTTTCCCTGGCTTAATGCCATCTTCCTGCATTCCTAATGGGGTTCCGGGACTGGGAGACCCATAAGAGACTCCACCACGGGCTAGCACCATATGGTAAGAGTCAAAGAATTCCTCGAGTAACTTAAGGAGCCAGACTCCGTGGTGCGTTTTTGGGGTTGGCACATTGTTTTGCATGATGTGTTTACTGCTTTCTAGTGAAGATTTAAGAGTGGTGGAGGCCATCTGCCTCCACCACGAGGCAGCTACCAACAGGAACTGACACTGTCAAACGGCTAGACCCGGGGAAACATTTTTAGTAGCCAGAGGCCGAGTTTTGGGGTAGCACAGACCAGCTACACAGGCCCCAAGGACTGACCGCCAAGCACCAGACAAGCTGCTGCGAGTGGCCAGCCCAGCGAAAGACTGACCAGCCCCCGTGGGCAGGCGGCTGGACTCTGGGCCTGCTAAGCCTGGGAGTCTCTCTATTTGCCCCGCTTTTCTCTAAGGTAAAGTTCTCTTTACATCCTCAAGACTCCTGTGTCCACAGGCATTGCCTGCTTTTGTCTCGGCTGCCTCCCTGCGAACCCCCAGGCCCCGCTCTCAGTCACTCTTCTGTTGCTGTGGAGAGACACCGAGAGCAGAGCAACTCTAACAGAAGAAGGCACCGAATCAGGCCTTGCCGCAGCTCCAGATGTCATTGTCAGCACAGCAGGAGGCGTGACAGCGAGCAGCCTGACCGTGAAGCAGTAGAGCAGACACTGGGCTCAGCAAACCGCAGAACCCTCTTCCAGTGACACACCTCCCCCAACAAGGCCACGCCTCCTAAGCCTTCTAATCCTTTCAAATAGTGCCACTCTGATGATACTATTTAAAAAGCATTTAAAAACATGAGCCTGTGAGGGCGTTCTCACACACACACACACACACACACACACAGGTGGCTGCTCTCTCTCTCTCTCACACACACACACAGGTGGTCTCTCTCCTACACCACACACACACACACAGGCGGCTGCTCTCTCTCTCACACACACAGGCGGCCACACACACACACACACACACACACACACACAGGTGGGCTCTCTCTCTCTCTCTCTCTCTCTCCTCTCACACACACACACACACACACACACAGGTGGCTGCTCTCTCTCTCTCTCTCTCTCTCACACACACACACACACACACACAGGTGCTCTCTCTCTCTCTCTCTCTCTCTCTCACACACACACACACACACACACAGGTGGCTCTCTCTCTCTCTCTCTCTCTCTCTCTCTGCACACACACACACACACACACACACACACACACACACACAGGTGGCCTCTCTCTCTCTCTCTCTCTCTCTCTCACTCTCTCTCTCTCTCTCTCTCTCTCTCTCTCTCACACACACACACACACACACACAGGCTTTCATTCTTGCTCTGCAATCACACAGACGGGGAAGGAGAGGAAATTCTGCCGCCAACCCCTTCCAAAATTCTCTCAGCTATCATCTTCCGTGTTCCGTGTTGTCTGGATTACCGTAATAAATAAAACAATCAAGTTAAAAGACTGTTGCCAAAGTGGGTAGGAGAGGGGGTGGGAAGGGGAATGGAGAAAGGCGGGGTCAGGTCGGGGGACGGGAGAGGGCTGGGGGAGAAGGGAAAGCAATGGGCAGGGTCAGCTCCTGGGAGGGCACGGGGGTGGGGGTGACTCTAGCCGACACCCCTAGAATTGGGGAAACCGGAGCGGCCGCCTCTTATAGGCAGGCAGGACTTCCACTGAGGGGGGGCACCACCCACCCACAAAACCTTCCACCCAAAAGCTACCCCACTTCCAAGGTGCAGGGATAAAGATGGAGCAGAGAGAGCAGCGAACCAACTGCTGGCCCAAGCTGAGACCCAGCCCCGACACCATCAGCGATACTGGTACTCCGCCATGCTTGCAGACAGGAGCCGGGCATAACTGTCCTCTCAGAGGCCCCACCCAGCAGCGGGTCAAAACAGACGCAGAGACCCACAGCAGACATCAGGCGGAGCTCGGGGAGGCTCTCGGAAGAGCTGGGGGAAGGACAGAGGGACCCCCCAAGAAGACCAACAGAGTCAGCTGACCGAGAACTGTTGTAGTAAAAGCGTGTTGGGATATCTAATGTTGTTATCTATGGTTATCAAGGCGGTGTTATCTAACCCGCCATCACAGACACCTGCTGGATTTGAAACTGCTTAGTTAGCTTGGGCAGGCAGATATTTCACCTAACTGACTCAGTATCCTCACCTCCCAGCCCCCACCCAATGCCACCGCCTTAATCCTCCTCAGCTGGTCTCCCTTCCGCCCATGATCCCATGGAACGTGCATGTATTCTCCATGTGGGCCTTTCCACGCCATCGTTGGAGTCCTTCCCCTCGGCCTGCGTGGTGTTTTTCTCCACACTAACCCAGCTTGGCGTCCTCCTTTCTCCTGCTCTTTCCCATGATTCCTGTCCTCCAAAGCCCAGGAACCTTAGCCAGCTTCTCCCATTCTGCCCTGCCCAGGCACAGGCTGTTTGATCAACAAGGACAGGCTACCCGGATCCCGAGGGCCGGTAATTAACATAAAAACAAAGCATCAGAGCAACCCCCAACAGAGGACAGGGGCTCCTGGAGACGAGCCACCAGCAAGGAGCCAGCAAGGAGCCGGGTCCTCCACACAGGTGCAGCTGAGGGGCACACACACACACACACAAAGGTCCTCCAGCTGAGGGGCACCCGTCTTCATGAGCTCCCCCTGGCAAGTACAGCCAGGGCTGCCCGTGACACGGACTCTGTCTGCCTGTGGATCACTTTCCCCAGCTGGGCTGCCTTGTCTGACCTCAGGGGAAGAGGGTGCTTAGTCCTGATGCAACTTGATGTGCCAGGATTGGCGGGAGGGGGGTCCTCTTTTCTGAGGAGAAGGGGAGGGGGGAAAGGGGAAAGAGGGTGGGAGGGTGAGACCAGGAAGGGAGGAGAGAGGGGCCTGTGACAGGGATGTAAGGTGAATGAGTAAACAACTTTTCTTAAAAGACTGCTGGGGCCATTCCATGGAGCCGGAACTGAGGGAATCCTCTGTCCAGTGAAAAATTGTAAGATGGTTAATAAATGTCACAGCATAAAAAAAACTTGGACACTTATAAAATGTATAAAATAATAGTACACAAAACCAACCACCCTCTACCTTTTGCAGAAGAAGGGGTGGGAGTTCTCTTGATGGGTCTTCACAGGAGCTGCTGGTGGCTTTAAGCGTGGGCCTGGAGGGAAATGGCTTTTCTTCTGTGCAGCCAGACCTGCACCGCTCCCAACACGGGAGCAAGCGTCTTCCATGCTGGAGCACTGGAGCACAGTTCCTGCTGTCTTCCTGACTCCACGGGAGCCTTCTCGGCCACCTTTAGTACCCAGAGAGGATTTTCTCACATCCGGGCCACAAAGGGGGTGAAAGTCCAAGCAGCGGGGGCTGCTTTATACTCGCACCGGAAAAGGCTTGGCAGCGAAGAGTACGTTGGAAGCCATCTTAACTTGTCACATTGTTTACATTTGTTACAATGTTACATTTGTTCATTGATACGTTGTTACATTGTTTACCAGTTTTGCCCTCAGCTTTCTTTGAATAAGGAGGCGTTTGCCCAGGACTCCCTTCTGAGCCAGACTGCTTCCGAATTCACAACTCCAGCTCGGCCTTTTCGAAAAGACCAGCAGCTGGGCCGTTGGAGAGCTTGCTCTTCCAGAGGATAAACAAGATCCACAGAGCCCTGGCCCAACTGACCAAAAGGAAGAAAGAGACAACCCAAAACAACAGAATCACGAATAAAGAAACATCACAACAGACACCAAGGACATTCAGAATACTATAGGAGATATACACTGTGGACCCCATTAGGTTGGAAAGTCTAAAAGAAACGGGTGGGTTTCTAAATTCACCTAACCTACCCCGTTTAAACCGGGAAGAGATGGGTCTAAGCAGAACTGTTAGAAACGGGTCTGGCAGGGAGTTGAGGGGCGCAGGTGCAGAGTTCAGGGCTGCACACTGGCCAGCTGCACGTCAGCTCGACACAAGCTGGCAGGGGAGGGGGACAAGCGAGGAAATGCCTCGCAGGATCTGGCTGACGGGAGGGCCCAGCCCCTTGCGGTGCGGCCATCCCTGGGCTGAGCGTGGGGATTCAGCCGGAAGCAGCCCCACCACAGACGGCCTCCGAGTTCCTGCCCCGTGTGAGGCTGTCCTGAGCCTTCAGTGATGGACGAGGGTTTGAAGTATAAGCCAAATTAGCCCTTTCTCCCTAACTTGATGTTTCATCATAGCAATGGAAATCGTGAGTAGAACGGCAGGGACTGTGCTACGTCACAGGGGAGTTTAAACATCAGGCTCTGTCACAAGCCGTCAGGCGGTGGCTGCCCACCTCCCCCAATTCTTCCAGAAAACTGACTGCTCGGTGGCTCATGCTGCCAGGCTCGTAACCGTGTCAAAACCATTCCAGAGCAAATGAGGAAGCGGCCACAGTGCCCGTCCCCTTCAGAGAGGGGGCCCCTAGGTGAGAGGCCACAACGCAGCCTCCTCTCAACGGTGTGCCTCGGACAGGGGTGAGTGTAACGTTGGAAAATCAACCACTGCCTTTGAGAAAATTAGCATATTAACTAGGAAACCATGATCATCTGTAAAGAAAGAAAATAGACTGATTTGTGCCCACCCGTGATTTCGGTACTGAAGAAACAGATCACGATGGGGATGTCTTCTTCATGCGGAATTAAAACCTGTGAGCCCTCAGCCAGGCCCAACAGAGTAGGCCAACAAGAGCCACTCACTCCGGTTTTCTCCCTGCGAGCCCCTGGGCGGCCCCACAGCTTCCTCGGCCTGTCCTACTTTTAAGGATAGTCTCATCCTAAAAGCAGAACAGAAGCCAGCGTCTGTCTTTCACAGCAAGTGCAAGGTCATTGGGGACCCAGGAGAAATCTGGCTGACAACAGCTCAGCCACCTTCTTCAGACACTCTCCCCGGCCCGGCCACGGGGCCGGCACCTCTCCGGCAGGCAGCACCCACCTGGCACCCAGACCACGCTGAATCTTGAACCAGAAGCGCCACAGGGCTGGTGAGCAGAGTCCCGATTGGGATTGGAGTTTGTGCCCAAGGCAGGCCAGTGCTGCCCTGGGCCAGGCTCCCGACTCAGCTCAGACAGCAGGAAGGACGGTGCTCCAGGCCTCGGTGCTCCGGGCCTTTCCAGGTTTGATGCAGGCTCTAAGGTTTGTGACACACAGTAGGTCCCATGAATGCGGCAAAGACAGAGTATGGGTCTCAGGTCAGAATGGAGAGGGGCGTTATGCGAAGGCCCTTCCTTGGGCGCTGTGGCCAAGCTTCGTGGTCGAGCCCATTCACGAGGGGCACGGCATGGGAGGGGGAGGGGATACAGGGACGATCGCTTCAGGAAGAAGGAAACAGAAGAATGTCAACCCTGCCTCCAGTGACAACGATTTCTACTGCTGCGTTTGCGTTCCTTCGTCCTTAAAAAGTGCCTGTTTGGGGAGGGAGGCTCACACAGCCAGGCCAGCTCCCACTCAGGGCATAGAGACGAGCCTGAGCTCCTCCGCCTCCTGTGAACATCAGCTCCACAGTCCTGGGGGCCAGTCCAGGCCCTGCGCGCCAGCAAGCTCCCGTACTGAGTACACTCCGCCCCTCAAATTTACATTTAAATAAACATTTACTGAATGGTTCTCAAGTTCTCCTACCCTGAGACTGTGCATGTGTTCAGATATGCGCGCGCAAAAACACACACACACACACACACACACACACACACACACACACACGAGAAAGAGAGAGAGAGAGAGAGAGACAGACAGACAGACAGAATAACTTCTGCAAATCTAAAAGAAGAGAAAATGCCCTCACATTTTCCACAGCCCCAGCCCCCACCTTCCCACTCAGGAAGTTCGGGGATTCCCAGGGCCCCTCCCAACCATCAGGGTGCCTGATTCTGGCTCCTCCGCTTCCTGGAGGATGGCAGGTAGTCAGGACACCTGAGAGCCTGTTGCGTATCAGCCTCCAGCCAGCCAGTCACCCTGCCGGGGACAGGGGCAAAAGGACGGCCATCACGAAGACCTGCCGGTCCTAGAGGCGGTGGTTGCCCGGGCACGCAGTGGTGGGCAGCGGCTTCCGGGGCCCAGTGCGGAGGGCGGTCCCTGGAGCTCAGAGCAAAGCCAGGGGCCTTAACCCAGAGCAGGGCTCCCTCAGGGGCCCAGGAGGAGCCTGTCCTGCTATCCCCTGACCTGCCAGGTGAGGCTTCTACTTCAGTGCTGTGCGTGATCCCGTCTGCAGGGTTCCGCCCTGTCCAGGCCCACGTGTGAGATCCCGTGTGCAGGGTTCCGCCCTGTCCAGGCCCACGTGTGTGATCCTGTGTGCAGGGTTCCGCCCTGTCCAGGCCCACGTGTGAGATCCCGTGTGCAGGGTTCCGCCCTGTCCAGGCCCATATGTGTGATCCCATGTGCAGGGTTCTGTCCAGGCCCACGTGTGTGATCCCGTGTGCAGGGTTCTGTCCAGGCCCATATGTGTGATCCCATGTGCAGGGTTCTGTCCAGGCCCACGTGTGTGATCCCGTGTGCAGGGTTCTGTCCAGGCCCACGTGTGAGATCCCGTGTGCAGGGTTCTGTCCAGGCCCACGTGTGAGATCCCGTGTGCAGGGTTCCGCCCTGTCCAGGCCCATGTGTGTGAGCCGTCTGCAGGGTTCCGCCCTGTCCAGGCCCATGTGTGTGAGCCCGTCTGCAGGGTTCCGCCCTGTCCAGGCCCACGTGTGTGATCCTGTGTGCAGGGTTCCGCCCTGTCCAGGCCCAAGGCTGGGGATGGAGGAGGGGAATAGCCTGGATGACCCGCACACTCTCTGTACGGCCGAGACAAACCTGCCTCCCACAAAGCTCCAACAAGAACCGAGGTGGGTAATAGTGTAGGTGACCTCTGTGACCTCT
Organism: Meriones psammophilus; assembly: GCA_036365155.1. NCBI lineage: Eukaryota > Metazoa > Chordata > Mammalia > Rodentia > Muridae > Meriones > Meriones psammophilus. Next base: position 716,699 of record JAEOAE010003152.1, read on the forward strand.
GTGACCTCTGTGACCTCTGTGACCTCTGTGACCTCTGGGCTAGCTGTATGACCAAGAGCACACCAGCTCCTTCTCTAGGCCCTCTAGGTAACGCATGTGGCCTATCTACAGACTCATCCCCATGGAGGACGTGACATGTGCTTTGAGTGTCAATGGAATTTCGCCTCTCGGTGCGCTCAGAATTGCACTGCCTCAGGGAGCTTTTTCAAAATTGCACTTAAACACGCTTAAAATAATCTGCCCAAGTCACACTCTAGAAGAGCGAGCCAGCACCGGCTCCTGGGGCGCACTGAACAGGACGCCCGCCTCCCACCGTCACTGTTCCTCGGGCCCTCGTGTGTGCAGAGACCCTCACAGCCTGAAGACGAGACCACGGGGCCTTGCCTTGATTTGCCACTGATGTGGAAGGGCCCAGCCGCTGGCGAGTGAGGCCTCCCCGAGCAGGGGCCTGGGAGCATGTGAAAAGCAGCAAGTCTGGGAGCAAGCCAGTAGGTAGCAGCCGTCCACGGCCCCCGCTTCAGCCTCTGCTGTGACCCCCTCCATGACGGGAAGTATTATACACACACACACGTGCACGTAGTATAACACAGATCACAGCGTAAGCAAGCACAAACCTTCCCCCACGTTCCTGTGCTCATGGCGCTTCTCACACGGCAGAAAACAGACAAGCACCTGGCTCCCAACAGTCCCGACACCTAGAGAACCTCCCGCCAGCTGGCTCCTAGAGAACCTCCATCCAGCTGGCTCCGGAGCAGAGGTTTTAGTTCCTTTAAAACTCAGCCACATTATACGAAATATGTTTTTGTTGTGATCCCAAATGTGGGATGTGGGAACGTTTTCAGTGTATCCACAGCTGGAAACAGCCTCGTGAAAATGCACAGTGGCCCATAACAACAGACAAATCGCAGGCCCTTGAACAACCGGAACAAGAGAAGCTGAAGGGTCGACACAGAGAAGGGTCTGCGATCCCAGAGTTCGCCCGTGATTGTTGTAAAAAAAGGAATCAGGAAAATGGAGGATAATAACAGATTTAAGAGCCGTGAACACAGCCATTGAACCAATAGGTCCTTTACAGCCTGGAATTCCTTTACCTTCTTGTTACCTAGATGTTGGCCTATAAAAATAATTGACTTAAAAGATTGCTTTTTCACAACACCATTGCCTGAGCAGGACAGGGAAAGGCTTGCATTCTCAGTCCGTACTGAACATCATGGTCTGATAAAGAGATGCCATCAGAAGGCACTTCCAAGGGGAAAGTTGAATTCCAACTTTAGGTCAATATTCTGTGACAACTGTTAGAAATAATTCATAGGCAGTTTCCTCAATGTATCATTTACCATTATGTTAATGATATTTTGTTGGCTGATTCTGACCCAGAAGCTTCAGAGAAAATATTTAAGGAAACAAAGAATTCTGCTCTGCTGGAAGTTACAGATTGCTCCAAAAAAAAAAAAAAAAAACCACAAAGAGGAGATTCAATTAGCTATATGCGTTATAAAACAAGTCAGCAAAAAACCAACCACAAAAGCCACAGAGGCCAGTTGCAATCTCTTAATGATTTCCAAAACTTAATGGGAAATGATAACTGGCTGAGGCCTATAAATAAGGAGATTCAGAGTTCAGCAGCCAAGATGTCTAAGAGCTGACGCAGAGAGAGTTAGTTCTGGTAGAAAGACTGCTGGACGCATGTGTGGATCAAATTGATGTTAAACTCGATGGTGTTTTGCTCATTTTTCCTTCAACTCATTTTCCCACTGGGCTCACTGTGCAAAAGGAAAACAGTATTATGGAATTGTTTGATTAGCACATAAACAAAGTAAAAAATTTCAGACATGCACAGAAAAGGTCTCTGCATTGGTTACGAAAGGTAGTATAGAAACTGCTGAATTTATTCCTGGTAACTCAGAAATTACCTCATTACTTATGCAATTGCAACAGGCCATCAGAAGTAGAAAATATTCATTATCTATTACTCATATTTGGCCTCATACAGGTTTGCCAGGACCACTGACATGAGGAAATGAAGAAATTGAAATTGACCAATTAATAATAGGAAGTTTGTTAGAAGGCTCAAATTTTAATGAAAAACACCATGTTAACAGTAAAGATTTAAAGAAAAAATTTCTATCATTTGGCCACAAACCAAAGAAAAATTTAAAAAGTCCTACATGTCCTCTGTGTAGCCAAACTCTAACATGACGCGCCGGAAGGAACCGTAGAAATGAAATCTGGCACATGGATGTGTTTCCTTTTGCAGAATTTGGAAAACAAAGGTATGTACACCATAACATACATACACACTCAGGGTTCCGGTGGGAACTGCTGTAAGTTCTGAAAAGGCTGATTGTGTAATCACACATTTATTGGAAATAATGGCAATTATGCGGATACCTGCACAAATTAAGACTGCAGTGCTCCTGCCTGTGTGTCCAGAAAGATAAAGCAATAATTTGCACATTAATATAAAGCACATCACTGGTACAGCACACACTCCTACTGGACAAGCTGTTGTGAAAGAGCTAATCGTACCTTAAAAGAGATGCGTATTAACAAAAAGGGAGAGGAGAGCCCCCGAGGGACAGGCGAAATAATGCTTTGTTAACTCTAAATTTTCTTAATGTTGGTGAGAGACAGTGGGCTACAGAAAAACTGTGGAACTCCATCAACCCATTTACTATGAGGATGTGTTGACAGAGAATGGAAATCTGCAACAGTTTTGGGATGGGGATGTGGTTATGCTTATGTATCTACAGGAAATGAAAAAATATGGTTACAACAAAAGATTTGACCAGAGAAGACCTCCTACTAGCTGAGACTTGACTGTCTTCACATGACAACTGAATCTTTTTGGCTACCTGATCCTCATGCTGCAGACATGTACTTACGGTATTAGGTTCATTTTCAGAGCAAAAGTCCAGCTAATAATGAAGATAAAGCAAGCAGCCCGGTGATGCAGCCTCACAGGCTGCCTCTGTTACTGCTTCCTCAAGACTCTATATCCAAGTCAGCTTCAAAAGGCTTGCCCTGACGACTGATCTCACAGAGACTGGACAGAAAAAGATACAGCCAGCTTGCCTGCACTTGGCCAATATCGTAACTTTCTAAGGGTACCCAAAAGATGTTTTACCCCCCAGACAGCAAGAAGTAATCTTAAGAACACGATGCCCCATTATCAAAAGGTGGGGGGTTGTTTGGTGGGTTACTTATTGGTCATGGTGAGGGAGGAAACAAAATGAAGGTTAGAATCACGGATCTCTTTCTTTCTCCCCTCTGTCCTTCTTTTTCTCTTATTTTTCTCTCCTTCCTAGTATTAGGGGAAAGGAGAGGAAAAGAGAATGATAAAAGAAAAGGGGGATATAGGATTATAGGATAAAATGTAGATTATTGAATCTACTAGTCTCAAATATCATGTATCGATACAGATTATTATACATTGATAGAAATTTAAGGTTGTTTTGTTCACCTCTTTCTTCGTGTGTTGTAAGAATGCCACTTGTGTGAAAATGTGGTGGAAAGGTCTAGCCTTATGAAGGCTAACCATTGCTGTGTTTACAGGGTGATTGGAGATGCAAGTCAGTTAATCACCTATCAACAATCGTACTTGTAGTCTCGTTAATTACTAATTTAGTTTATTACAGAAATATGTTCTTAGTCTCTTGTACATGTTTTCAAGGTTAAGCAGATAGTACATAGCTAGAAACAAGCAGCTTTGCTCTAATATACTACAGATAGACAGACAGATATGATTACGTAGTATATCATGGTAGACAAATAGGTGGTCTTCAAACACTCCAGAGATCCACAAATATGGCATGTAAAGATGCTTTAATAATAAAAGGCTTTTCTGACAGAGACACATCTGCTCCTGGAAGCACCTCCAATCTACTTCACAGAAGATGATGGCATCGAAGAAACTCCTATAGCAGCTGTGTGAGCAAACTGAACAAGCAGGACCCTGGGAAACTGACTGTCCACCTTTGCAGAGACTAAGCGGTCAGTCCTTCAAAATCCCTGCTTCACAGTAAAGCCTGTCAGATATATGGGCTGGTGGGCTGATTCCCCCGCTACCCAGAGTGTGTTTTAGATCTAAAAATATGTCTTAAGGTCTAGATAGATGTTTTTAGGTTGATAGATACAAGATATGATAAGAAAGTGATTTAGGTACAGAACTTTGAACTCACCAGGATAGGATAAATAGTGGAATATTTTTTTCGAAGGATGCCAAATACAAATGAACTGGACATTGTGAATGTAATTCTTACCTGATAATTCTCGTAATTATTCTTCCTGTATACAGCTTATTAATGTTAGAGAAAGGGCCATTTTTTTAAACAAAAAGGGGAATGTGTAATGGAAGCGTTGGCTTCTTTAAAAACTCAGTTATGTCACGTGAATATGTTTTTGTTTTAGTCTCAAGTGTGGGGTTTTCGTTTGGGCTTCAGTCTGTCCACAGCTGGTGACCGCCTCCTGCTGGTCTTTGCCAGCTGGTAACGGCCTGCCTCGGCCTGCCTCGAGCAGCACAGAGGGGGGTGTGAGGACTCAGAGGGGTATAAATACAAGCCCAGAAAAAAAGTGTGGCAGTTTGGAGAAACCAGAGAACGGCAGTGTGGCGGTTTGGAAAGGCCGGGAGAGACACGTCACGGCACATGGACGGAGACTGGTGTAGCCCAAAGAACCCGTCAACCTTAAACAGCGAGAGAAGTAAAGGGGTCTGTGCCGCTCTCCCCACTCACCTCTCTCCTGCCTAGGGTCGAAGGGTTGGGGGGGGGCCTAGATACCCCAAATGAAAGGAAAGTGGAGCCAACCCAGGTGTCCATCAGCAGACGCGTGCAGAGCACAGGAAACATTACCTGTCTCTACGTGTGCAGAGCACAGGAAACATTACCTGTCTCTACGCGTGCAGAGCACAGGAAACAGTACCTGTCTCTACGCGTGCAGAGCACAGGAAACAGTACCTGTCTCTACGCGTGCAGAGCACAGGAAACAGTACCTGTCTCTACGCGTGCAGAGCACAGGAAACAGTACCTGTCTCTACGCGTGCAGAGCACAGGAAACATCACCGCGTGCAGAGCACAGGAAACAGTAAAACGCAGAGCACAGGAAACATCACCCGTCTCTACGGGAAAACGATTCGGGAAAGCGGGGACACCCAGACGCCTTACTGAGATCACCTGCTCCTTCCTGCAGCGAGGATGCAGGCTCGCCCCTTCCTAACTGGACGTTCGGGGGAAGGAGGGCAGGAGGGGGCGACCTTTAAGAGCTGCACTGCCGCTAACCAGCTCCCATCCCTCGCTGCGGCGCGTGGCAGGTCCTGGGCCAGCAGTGTGCCAGGGTGAGTCCACGCAGGGCCGCCACACTCCGAGAGGCCTGGGCCGGAAGTCACACTTTTCCTCTTTGAAGGTCCCTGCACCCTGTAGCTCCCATAGGCAACTTGGGGCCTTTAAACACGAATTTCAGCTATAAAATGGTAGACGGCGAAGGCACTCAGAAGCGTGTCTAACTAGTCACAACTGTGGTTTTGTGGAATTCCTGGGACGAGGGACCTAACTCGCCGGAATCTCGAAGACTAACACAGGAGGGGCAGCAAACGCCGAGGAGCCCCCAGCCTCCGCTCATTTCACGCCACAGTTCTAAAATGTGCCTTTGTTGGTGAATGAATGCACTTAGCGTTAAAATTTTAAATTGAGAATAAAACAGTTTTCCGGCGAACAAAGGGCGAGGCTGTCGGTGCCCTGAGCAGGACGCAGGAACCCGCCCGCAGGGAGGTGGCTCAGTGGTTAGTCTCCTGGACCTGCAGGTCAGGGCGGGTCTCCGCTCTCCCAGTGTCTGGGAGAAGGAGCCGCTCCGGGCCTTTCCCGGACCCGTCACCCCCGGGGCGGCAGGCACGGGCGGCAGGCCTCCTCGCGAACAGCAGGGGGCGCCATTGGACCAGGGCACTCCCGGCCAGGCGCCCGGCAGACGTGGGCGCCCTCCTGGGGATCCCTCCTGTGTCCTGGGGACCCCGCTCTGCAGTCCCTTCCCTCCGCACGTCATCTCAGGGAAAGGCCACCATCCAGAGAGGCCAGGGAGGGCGAGGGCAGACTAACCAGCCAGCGTGGGAAGCGGGTGTGTGTGTGTGGTGTGTGTGGCGCTACCTGGTCCCCCATGGGGAGACGCCGCACACGGTCCCCTCCAGAGGCACGGTCATCCCCTCCTCTGCACACCCAGGACAACTTGACTGGCACCCAGGGACCCGGATGGGTCCTGCCTGGTCGTCACTCAGCCTCTCCCAAATCCTACAGGTGACTGCTGCTTCCGGCTGGGAGTAAATCCCACCTTCCCCGGGCACCGGGGACCGGGCGCAGGGCTCCGCTGGGCTTCTGTGTCACTCTTGGCTCTAAGAAGTGCGGGGGCTCCAACCCCCACCCCCCGTGATGACAGACCCCAGGCCAAAACACGGCAGGGTCGGGGCCGGGTGGACAGGGCAGGGTCGGGGCCGGGTGGACAGGGTCGGGGCCGGGTGGACAGGGGGCTGGGTGGACACGGCAGGGTGGACAGGGCAGGGTCGGCCCCGGGTGGACAATGCAGGGTCGGCCCCGGGTGGACACGGCAGGGTGGACAGGGCAGGGTCGGGGCGGGGTGGCCAGCTGACGGCAGGGTCGGCCCTGGGTCTCGGGCGCCGCTCAGGGTTGTTCTGGAGCGCCGAGCCGGAAAGGAAGGGGTGGAGGGCTGGGCGCGGGCACAGAGCTGTCGGAGACTCCGCCCGCCCGTGTGACTCGCAGGGTCCCTCCTCTGGGAGGAGGCTGGGCCCTGGAAAGAAAAGCGGAGCGCACACCGCGCGCACTCACCGCGCACTCACCGCGCACACACCGCGCGCTCACACCCCGCTGTCCGAGAGGGGCGCCATGGAGCGCGCCTCAGCCTCTCCCCGCGAAGGGCGGGTCCGCTGGCCGGGGCTCCTGCTCGCGGGTAGGCGCCGTCGGGGGGTGGGGAGGGTCTCCCGGGAGAGGGGGCCTGAGCGGTGGCCCGAGCCGGCGGGAGGCCGGGACGGCGGGGGCAGAGCGGCTGGAGGGGCTCGGGACGGAGCAGGGAGGCGGGGAACGGGCTGGGGGCCGTGGGGGTGAGCGCCCGCCCGGGGGAGGACGGGGTGCGAGGGAGGGGGTGACGCGGGGCTCTGCCAAGGGCCGCGGTAGTGACGGCGCCCTCCCGCCCTGCAGCCGCGCTGGTGACCTGCTGGAGCTCGCCCGCCTCTGCCCAAATCGCCGCCGAGGCGGTGCCGCCCCTCGTGGCGGAGGGCGAGAGCGTTCTTCTGGTGGCCCACAAGCTGCCCCCGAAACTCCAGGTCATCTACTGGTACCGAGAGCGCGTGGCCCCGGACAAGGAGATCGCGCACCTCGTCCTGTCCAGCAACACGACGGTGGGCGGCGCGGCCAGCACCGGCCGGGAGACGCTGCTCGCCAACGGGTCCCTGCTGCTCCGGAACGCCAGCCAGGGCGACGCGGGGCCCTACCTGATAAACGTCATCCACGCCAACTACTCCACGGAACAGGTGTCCGTGAGCTTCCAGGTGTTCCGTAAGTGTCGCGGGCTCTGCTCCTGCGTGGGGCTGGCTGGCGTGCACACGGCGCGGGGCTGCGCGGGTCCCAGGCTGTGGGCTCAGGGTGCGGGCGGCGGCAGGCCGGTGGCCTCGCCCGAAGGCGGTGGGGTCCGTCCCCGGACGCCGCGCCCTGCCGGCACCCCAGGGTGCTCAGGACGGTCCTTCGGGACCCAGGGGGCTCTGTCCCGGCCTGAGCTCGGGAGCCCTGGGAAGCTTGCCCCGGGTTGGAATTTGACCTGCCGGTAGAGCGGACAGGACAGTGGTCAGGCCGGCAGCCGGTCAGAGAGCCAGGACTGAGGTGGCGCCTGCGCACCTGCTCCCGAGGCCCAGCGCAGCGGAGAGGTAGAGAGACCACTGCTCTGGCGGTCCCCTGAGGCCCGGAGGAGCAGATCCCTGCCTCCAGGGTGGCCTGGCCTGGGAAGGTTTCCTGCAGGCAAATGGTCCTAGACGCTGGCTCCCGGGGGTCGCTGGCTCCCGGGGTCGCTGGCTCCCAGGGTCGGGGCTCCCGGGGTCGCTGGCTCCCGGGGTCGGGGCTCCTGGGGGACGCTGGCTCCCGGGGTCGCTGGCTCCCGGGGTCGGGGCTCGATCCGGCTGGTTCGCAGGCGTGGCAACGATCCTTCACCACCTGTCCAGTCGTAGAACTGAGTCAGTCTTGACCGTGTCCACACCACCCTGCAGCTCAGCGAACTGGCTGAGCCTCGCTGCGCCCCAGCCCGGGGCCCAGCCGCTGGCGCCCGCCTGCTGTCTGCCCGGAATTTCGCCTGCTGCCTGGTGCTGAAGCTGGTTGGCAGGGAGGGACGGCGGCTGCTGGAAGCGGCCCTGCCAGGCCCCGCCACACAGCGCCGCCTCTTGTCTGCGCAGCCCCGCTCCCCACGCCCACCGTCACCAGCAACAACTCCAGCCCCACGGAGGGCGAGGGCCCCGTGGTATTGACGTGCGAACCCGAGACCCCGAACACCACCTACCTGTGGAGGAGAGACGGGGAAATCCTCTCAGACGGCGACAGGCTGCAGCTTTCGGGCAACAGGACCCTCACCTTGCTCACGGTCCTGAGGGCCGACATGGGATCCTACGAGTGTGAAACCCGGAACCCAGTGAGCGTCCGGCGAAGCGACCCGCTCTTCCTCAACATCACCTGTGAGTAACTGTCCCGTCTGCCTACCGCTGCCCACACGCGCCAGAACACTCTGGCCCTGCTGGACGCCTGGCACAGACCCACACACAGGCGGCGGCGGGTCCAGCGCAGAGCGAGGCGGGCTGAGGCGGGGGAGGCGGGGTGGGGCGGATGCAGGGAGCAGCTCGGGCTCAGGGTCCCCGGGGCTGTAGTGAGCGCCTGCTGGAGGTGGCCAGGGCCTGAGCAGGCTCCACAGACTGCCCCTCCGCTCGGCTCGGCGGGGACCCGCCCCCGGGGCCGCAGCCCAGACCGCAGCTCCCCTTCCTCCTGCTGACGTCACTGTGGCTCTGCTCTGCTTGCTCCAGACGGTCCGGATGCCCCGCTCATCTCCCCCCCAGACACTCACTTCCCTCCCGGGGCCAACCTCAGCCTCTCCTGCCACGCGGCCTCCAACCCGCCCGCGCAGTACTCCTGGCTGGTCAACGGGACGCTGCAGGCACACTCGCGGGAGCTCTTCCTTCCCAACGTCACCACCGAGGCCAGCGGCACCTACGCCTGCCTGGCCCACAACGCCGCCACAGGCCTCAACAGGACCGCCGTCAGGAACATCACAGTCCTCGGTAGGCGGCTTATGCAGGCTCGCAGGGGGTCTTTCGGTCTCCCGGGAAGCTGCGGGACAAACGAGTGTGTAGCCGTGTCTGTGGGACCGGGCCCAGCCCGACCCTCCTCCATCGCCGGCCGCTCTAACCCTCTCCGATGGCTCCCGGCTGCTGAGGGGGTTGAGCTGGGGACTGAGGGGTTCTCCCAGCCTTGAAAAGTCTGAAAAGTCAAGAAAAGTCTTGAAAAGGTGCCATGAGGCGCTCTCTGTCCTCTCCAGGAGATAGAGAGACCTAAGGTCAAGGAGGTCCTTTCGTTGGTACCTTCCTGTCACCTCCGCTTTCCACCTCTGACATTCTTTTTCTCCCTGCTCCAGCTCTGCCCTGTCTCACTGGGTGGCTGAGGCTATGGGACAGGAAGGGGGCCTGGGACCCCTGTTCTCAGTCAGCGGAAGCCCTGTTCTTTCGCTAAGTGTGGTGGTGCGCCTTTAATCCCAGCACTAAGGAGAGAGAGGCGGGCAGAGATGTCTGAGTTCCAGGCCAGCCAAAGCTCCCCTGGACGGCGGAGTCCCTGGGGTGGGGATCAGGAGAGCCAGGAGGCGAGCGCTGGGTTAGTGGGCTCTGAGGTCGGCCGAGCTCCACACACCAGCGTGTAGATGGTCACCGGGAGCAGAGCAGTATGCAGAGCAGCGACCTTCATGCTGAGGCTCCATGCAGGGGAACAGACAAGAAAAGGACCAAGAACTATTTGTGGTGAGGCCCATTAGGTGTGTGCCAACACAGCCGTGGTCCTGGAGCCCGGGAGGCTGAGGCAGATGATCTCAGGCCAGCCTGGTCTACATGATAAGCTCCGGGCTATCCAGACTCTGCAGTGAGACCCTTCTTAAGAAAGAATCAGGAGTGAGGCCTGGAGTGGAGGAGCGGTTAGCACTGTGGCCGCGCCTTCCTCACTGCGGTATCTAGTCTGTAGCCACGCGGAGGAGACAGCATCTCTCTCCCCATAGAAACTCTTTAATGGGGAAATGAGGTCCCCCGTCCTGAGGGCCACAGGAGGAGACAGCATCTCTCACCCCATAGAAACTCTTTAATGGGGAAATGAGGTCCCCCCCCCCCCGTCCTGAGGTCTAGGCTCTAACACCCGTAAGGTCAGCTGGGCGTCTTCCTCCCGTGACAAGTGGAAAGGAAACAGACAGCTGCTTCATCATGGAGGTCCCTGACTGTTCACACTCACAAATGTGCCAGCAAGAGTGTGCACAAAAGTCAGCAGGAAACGTCCCCTGGGGAAGTTTCTGGACACGTGGGCGAGGTGGGTTCCTAGTGCGGAAGCTACACAGAGGTTCTGAGTCAGCGGTCACCGGGGTCTGGGGGGTCCTGGCAGCTGAACCCACTTTCTCCGCGGCCTGTGACGGGCCGCACCTCTGAGGGGAAGGGCTCTCAGCCGGCCCCTCCTCTGTCCTCAGAGCCGGTGACCTGGGCCTTCATCGAGGTCGCCAACACCACAGTTAAGGAAATGGACTCCGTGCTCCTGACGTGCCTCTTTAACGGCAGCGAAGTCTCCATCCGCTGGTTCTTCAACGGCCAGAGTCTGAGGCTCACGGAGAGGGCGACGCTCTCCGGGGACAACAGCACCCTCGCCATCGAGCCGGTGTGGCGGGAGGACGCCGGGGACTACCAGTGCGAGGCCTCCAACCCGGTCAGCACCAAGAGGAGCAACCCAGTCCGGCTGGCCGTGATAAGTGAGTGGCTTCCCCCTTCCGGGTTTCTTGTCGAGTTGGCTTTCATTCATTTGGCGTGTGTGTTCCATGCCCGTGTGGGGAGGTCAGAGGGCAGTTTGTGAGAGCCAGGACTCTGGGGTTGGAGACTGAACTCAGGCGAGTCAGGCCTGGTGACAAGCAAGTCACCTGCTGAGCCCAAGCTTGCTCGCACACTTATCTGTGCAATTACAACTGTCGAGGTAGGGCAGGCCCCTACCGCTGAGACGCCCCGCTGGCCCGCCGACAGCTGCCTGTCCTCACGCTGACCGCCACGGCGGTGGGCCACTTCACACACGACTTTCCTGACAACTCTTTTGGGCACTGGAGAGCTGGCTGGACAGCCGAGAGCGCCAGCTGCTCCTGGAAAAGCTGTTCGGTCCACAGCACCCCCGCAGCAGCTCACGGCCACAACCACAGCTCCGAGGAGCTCGGCGCGCCCGCCCCAGGCCCCAGGCCCCAGGCCCCAGGCACACCCGTGCTGCACAGACACAGCAAGCAAGACACACACGCACACGCGTTTGCTTAAGATTTCCCACTTTAGGAATTCTAAAACGTCTGTCACCGCATAGAGCATGTCTGTGTTGCCGTGTGACCGTTACCCGGTGATTTCCAGAGTTTCCATGCGTCTGCTCCGCCCCCTCCAAGCCGGCTGCAGAACTGAGCTGAACACAATTCTTAAATTGTTTCAGGAGCCCCAGGTTCCACGTCACCTTCCATTCAGCCGTGAGCAAGGGCTCTGATCTCTTCAGAGTCCAAAACTCTTGTTTTCTGGTTTTGTCTTTAATAGTATCTCTCCTGAGAGAGGTCAGGTGGCATTTTGTTGTGATTTTGATTTCCCTTTTGTTAATGATTGAGAAATGGTCTTTAATTGGACATTTACACTTTTTTTTTTTTTAACTATTCGAGTCTTTTCCTTGTTTTCAGCTGGGTTGGTGTTTTTTTGTGTGTTTTGCTTGGTTGATTGGTTGGCTGTTTTTTACCAATGTGTTAGGAGTTTCTTTATTCATTTTGAACATTAACCTCTTGTCAGATGTTTTATTTACAAGAATTTTCTGCCATTCTGGAAGTGGACTTTTCACTTTCCTGGTAAATTCCTTGGTTCATTGTTACTAATGGCTTTTAAATTGATATAATAATTGAATACATTCAGGAGAAATATTCTCTAGATACAATGTGAAACGATTAACCCAAGCTAATTACCACATCTACTATTTTCCTTATCATTTTCACGCTCAGACACTTGAAATGTATTTGTTTCTTTGCAGTCCGCTATGGTGGGCTCTAACGCCCTGCCATGCCTTTCCCCTGCCAACCTCAGCCTCTGCTCTGTCCTTGGCCTGGAGCAGTGCCCACTCAAGCTGTCGCTCAGCCTCTGGCACACCTTCAACCTGTTCCCTACTTCCTCAGGACTTCTGAGATTCTCACGAATGAGCGTCTTTCTGTGCATGGCTTCCCTCACTCAGCGCACACCCTCAGGCTCTTCCACGTGATCGCACTGACACACTGCCTCCCTTTAAAAGGTTTAACCGCACGCCACGCGAGATACCTCACATTCTCCTTACCTCATCCAGTGATGGGCCCCTAGTGTCCACGCCTTGATTACCGAGAAAACGCCGCGGAGACCCGCTGCGCTGTTGGCCGATGACCCTCTGACACACAGACATTTTCAATCTTGCTGAAGTCCAAGTTACCTGCTTTGTTGTTGCCTATATGTCTGACGTCATGACAAATCCAATTCCCAAGAGGCTCCCGCGCTGCTTTCTAAAGTCTTACAGTTTGCGGCCGATTCACTTAGAGCTGATTTGTATGTGCGGTTCGGTGAGGACTTAGCCTCGCTCTGTTGCCTGGGTACCCTGTGCCCCAGCACCTGCTGTTTAAAAGACTCTCCTTAGTCATTTAATGACCTTACCAGCCTGAGCAAAACTCATGTCACAGGTGCAGCTGGACAGCAAATGACTCCAAGCTCAGAAACCCAATAGGACAATGGTTTTACACCAATTAATTCCATCTTTCAAAAGAGCCAGCAGAGATGAATGTTGTAACAAGCATACAAAATACAAACGAAGTGTTGGCTATGCCAGCCTGTCCAATCTGACACACACACACACACACACACACACACACACACACGCACAAACATTCATTGTGCCCCATAAGCACACACATTCACCATGAGCCAACTAACTTCAGGCATTGGCCAGTGGACATGAGCAGGCCTGGGCTGTCCATTCTGTTTCGCTGATCTACACGTCTGCCTTTATGTCAGACTGCTTAGACTGTTGCAGATTTGTGCTAAAATTATGAAATCGTGAAGGATGCCCTGCGATTCTGTTCCTGTTTCAAGACCCTTTTAAGGCTGGTTGTGATGCTCGCTCGTCATCCAGCTCTCAGGAAGGAGAGACAGGCAGAGCTCTGAGAGTTTGAGGCCAGCCTGGTCTACAGAGTGAGTTTGGGGACAGCTATTTCTATTTCTATATAAAATGCCCCTGGGGTTTTAATCTGATGTGCATAGAATTGATAGACTACCTACTTTCAGTGATATTGTCATCTATTAAAAAAAAAAAAAAACAGACCTTCTTTCAGGCAATTCCAGGCTCGTGCCTGAATTCCAGCTACTCAAGAAGCTAAGATTACCTAACAGAGCTAGTTCAAGGCTGTGCACAAGGCTCTGGGTTCAATCCCCAGTACTGCAAAACAACAGAAGTTACGAGACTGTCTTCCAGCCCGCCAGCCCTGATGTCTTTCACTTCTTGTCCACTTTCATCATCTCTTAGAGAAGTACTTGAAAGTTTTCTGGTGCAAGCCTTTTATCTTTTTAGTGGAGTTGATTAAGTATTTCACTCTTTTTGGTGCTCTCATAGATAAGATACTTTCCTAACCTCCCATCAGATTGTTCGCCGTTAGGGCTGCCAGGAAAAGGGGACCTAACTGTTGATGGCCAGTACTGGGCACAGTTCATTCGGGCATGCTCATTTTGTTAGCCACGACTGTGCCGGTTTGCTCTTTAGCTCTAAGAACCGTCTGTGCGATGCTAAGGATGTTCCCTGAGCAAGTTTGCAGCCTCTGCAGGCTTCACCACCTCACAGTCAAGCAGCTGCGACTTCAGTCTAGCCGAATGGCTCTGTGCAGGACTCCCAAGGGTCTCTAGAGAAGAGTGGTCACACAGCGTCCTGTGTTCCTCCTGACCATAGAGGAAAAGCTGCCAGTGTCCCCTCTGAGAGGGATGCTGGCGTGAGCGTCCCCATGTGGCATTTACACGGAGCTAGACTTCCTCGGAGGTTTTTCTCGTTAAAGGCTGTGAAACTTTGTAAAGTTTTGTTGACTGAGTCGTGATTTGATGCATCTGTTCAGCTTCATGTTTCCTGATGCTTCCCTCTCTTAGAGCCCTGGTTTCTGGGAACCGGGGCCACCAGGCCGGTAACCGTTGAGAGCTCTTCTTGTTCTTGGCGTTCTGAAGAAGGGATGGAAAGGTCTCACGTTTCCGTGATAGCCACCTTTTTTAAAGTTCATCTGGGAAAAGGTTGTTAATCATTTTTGCAAAAACAGCTTCTGGTACATCAGCTTTGTATCCTGTTACTCTACCTCTGTTTTGTTTACCTTCGTTCTAACCTTTACTTCCCTCCTGGCACCAGCTGAATGCAGCTCTTTTTGAGGCAAGGATCTCATTATATAGCCCAGACTCCTGTCAAACTCACAGTCCCCCTTCCTCAGCCTCTGAACGCTAAGATTTAGGCTGCATCACACCCTTCACCTGCCTCGTAGTAGTTTTTAGAGACCTAATGTAATGATCAAGTAACATTTTTGCAAACTACCACACACACAGGAAGTACAGGAAGTGTTAGCTGTAGGAAGTACAGGAAGTGTTAGCTGCAGTCACCCTACCCCGGTGGCAGCCCTGAGGTAGAGCAGCAGGCCGACCTGAGCAACCGCCCAGATTTTAGTCCTTCTTTAAAAAGATCATTCTAAGCCTCCGTTTTTTCATCCTTTAAGTGGAAGTAATTTCAATGTGTCAAATTCATCTTATAAATGAATAAATACAGGGCCGACCACGTCATACCATGTCACACTGTATTTACTGTGATAAATACTGTATCGATTAATCGCTCTTGATAAGGCTGACAAGCGCTGAGCCTCAAATGGTTAAATACAGCAGAGTAAAGAGGAAGGAGAGGAGGAAAGACGTTATCCAAACCCTGAAAGCACGCGGCTGCTGACTGGAAATGAGACAGAAAGGGGATGGGTCTGGCACAAAGTTTCAAACCTGGGAGGGTACTAGTTTTCATCTCCAGGACGAGGCTGTGATGGCCTTAGACCGTGAGGGTTAGCCTGGGCTAGCCTCGGGCCACATGCACTCAGATTCCATAGAAGCAGAGGAGGAGGAGTGTCCTCTGCTGCGCGGAGTTCCAGCAGTTTCTGCGGCTGAGTCACGTCGCCGGGCAGAGAGGCCGGGCCTTGCAGAGAGGCCGGGCCTTGCAGAGTCTGCTCTGCTTTCCTACCCCCAGCAGAGAGCAGAGCCTCTGCACAGAGGAGCTGGGCGCCCAGCTAGCTGGGGCCTCTGTCAACTAGATCATGGACGCAGAGACACTTACTCACGGCTGCCATAGCTGAGGCCCCGAAAACAGGTGTAGCCGGGAGGACCCTGGACGGTTCAGCACACAGAACAGCAGTCACCCTGTCCCGCAGCCCCACAGCGTCACATGACTGCCAGGACGAAACTGGGGACTGGAAGGAAGGGGGAGAAGCAACTTAGGACAGTGAGGGAGAGACCTGCTGAGCCTCCTGCTTCAGCCATCGACCTTCCCCAGGAGGCGCTCCCCAAGGGCAAACAGGGATGCTCCGAGCTGACAGTCCCCAGGACACACTGGAAAACACTTTCACTTCGTTCCTCACTGTCTTTTCTTTCCCTGACAGTTGACCCAACACGTGGAAATTCTGGCCTGTCCGGGGGCGCCATCGCCGGCATCGTGGTGGGGGCTGCGGCCGGGGTGGCTCTGGTGGGAGCCCTGGCGTATTTCCTGTATTTCAGGAAGACTGGCGGGTAGGACGGCCTTCCCTATGTCTCCTCCAAGTCTCAGTGCCGTGCTTGCGAGTGGGCAGGGCTTCTCTCCCCCTGCTCTGCCACCCTTCCTCCATCCCTAACCTCCGCTTCTCTGAGCCCCGACTCACGCTCCCCGAACTCCTGTTTCTTGGAGCCTATTCCTACCCGCTCAGAGATACTCCCTCTGTCCTCTAGTCAGAAAGCCAAGGTCCAAGGAGAGGGAGATGTGAGGAGCTCAGCGGGCAGAGGATGCAGGCAGCACTGGCCTGCTGCTGCGGCAGGAGGGGCAGGGCAGGCTGAGGTGAGGCCCCGAGATGAGAAGCCACACTAGGTCCTCCCGGCCAAGAAGATGAGCAGGAAAAAGCCAGAACGACCCGTGGGAGACAAGCAGGCCAGGGGCTGGGTGGGGCCTCACCAACAGCAGATGCCGAGCTGATCCGCAGCATCCGGGGACACGCGAGGTCGGGACAGAGAGCAAAGGGTAAACAGAAGCAGGGGTCACACTAGATCAGGGAATGAGGCGCAGAAGTGCCAGGTGCGGTGTGACGGGCACCGCTGGCACCACAAGCTCCTGGGCACGAGCTGCCCGCAGCCCCTCCCCAGCTCCAGGGGCAAGGCCCTGTGCGTGGGGACCAGTCACAGTGTCTGATGTTTATTTAGGGGAAGTGACCAGCGAGATCCCACAGAGCACAAACCCTCAGCCTCCAGACACAGTAAGTAAACACTCAGGACGAGAGCCCGTGTTCTGCCACGCAGCCTGCTCTGCGAGGGGATCCTTTCTGAGTTTTCAGACGGGATCCCCACTTCCCAGAGCTAGGATCCCGGAAGTCACACCCCTCCTAGCTACAGAGCAGGTGCCTGGGAGCCCTGGAGAAGGACTCGCCCTCCAGGCTGAGCCCAAAGCCAGGTTTCCAGGGCCGTCCTGTGTCTTCCTTCCCACCCACACTGGCTGTGGGCGTCCTCCCCGGGGAGACTGTCCCGTGGACCGTCCGGCTGCTGTGGTCTCTGCGTTCCTCCTTGCTGCTGGGCCACGCTGCTAAGAATCGGCTGTGGGCATCTCGTGAGCTGGGGAACATGTGGCTCTGTCCTGCTCCTCTGATGCTAAGGCAGCGGGCCTGGACCGGACTTGGAGGGGAGCTAGCCGCCCCGACCTCCGGCCCTTCCACCTGCTGAAGTCACTGATAACTGTCTCTTCCCCCTAGATCTGGGCCCCTCTGACAGCTCTCCTAAGAAGGTAAGCTCTGCCACTTTCGCTGCTCAAGAATGTCCCTGGAGGGAGCGGGTCCCCGCACCGTTTGGGGGTTGTTGGCTGGCTGTTGAGAGAGCATTGGCTACCTTGAGTATGTAGCCGAGGCTGGCCTTCACCGCTCCTGTGCTGGTGTGACAAGCGTGTGCTTCCACACCAGGCTGAGAATGAGGCTTTCTGGGAGACACAACTGTGAAATCCAGGGTGGGGGTCCGTTCCTCAGGGCCCTGGTGAAAAGAGCCCCTGAGCCTCACGCAGGAGGGCGTGTCTGAATAACCTCGCCCTGTGTCCATTTCCTGGCCGACTCCCAGTCTTCTGTGGCTCTTGACAAGGAACTTGAACTCTGACCCTCAGCCTGGTTACCGATGGGATGGGCATTCCTCCTTCCTCAAAAACATGCTAAAGGACTAAGTGGGCGGGCATGGGCACAGCACTGCCCACAGGGGCTGCGGTGCACCCTTCTCCTTCCGTCGTCAGAGGACGGGTCTGGCCTAGCGGCTCCGAGACCCTCTTCCTTCATTTTATAACACTTACCAAAACGGTGTCATGGCAGCCTTTCACCGGAGTCCACAGACTTTAAACCGTAAGGACGCTTTCGCAGTGTGAACTCTGGCAGGCGGAAGCCACCCACAGTGACACTCGTGACCTGCCCTCCGCCCGGCAAGAGCAGCGCAATCAGGAGGGGCCTAGCTTCCCGCACGGCCGGCGGCACCGCCTGCAGCCGTCTGTGTGCCTCTGTGGCTTCTGCCTTTGTCCCGCTGCTGGCCCGTGGTGTCCACAGCAGTCTGTCTCCTCTGCCGGCCAGGCCTCAGGCTGTCAGGGACCGGAGCCCTCTCCACAGCTCACCTTGCGTGGGCAGGGGCCACAGCACAGTGGCAAGGTGAGGCCCTGACCTGTGTAGTGATGTCACTGACAACACTCTCGCCTTCAGGTGGATGACGTCACATACTCTGCCCTGGACTTCAGTGCCCAGCAGCTGAAAGAACCAACGTCAGCCTCTCCATCTCCAAGTGCCACAGAAATCGTTTATTCGGAAGTAAAAAAGAAGTGAGCAAAGTCTGTCTGCTGGCCGCACCTATGGTGCGTTCCCAGAATTCCTCCTCCACAAGCAAATCTCTGTGCCCTGGGGAGGAGGACACACGCACGCACACACACACACACACACACACACACACACACACACACACACACACACACGCGCACACACACACACACACACACACACACACACACACAGTGTGGCAGCTTTGGGCTGCAGCCTCTCCGTCAGTGTCAACAGAAGAAGAGGGATGCCCTGGAGCCTGCAGGAGGCCCAACCCTCCTTGGCAGAGGAGAGGTGCCAACCCCGCCTTGGCTTTCCTGGCCGAGACTCGGATCACATTCATCCCTCCCCCAACTCCAAGTCCTGCGTAGCAGAGTCTTACTTGAAGCTCCATGACCTTGGAGGTCGCCTGCGCCCACGTCAAGGCTGCGAAGGCCCCGCACCCGGGAAGGACAGCTGCAGCCAGCATGCCGTGGCGCCCAGCCCGCCCTGCTCCGAGCCTTGTCCCGGAAAACCCACTCAGAGCAGCAAGAAAGGGCCTTGGCCTTCCTTCCAGGGGAGGAAGAGCAAGACCAGGTCTCTGACCCCCAGGAAGGGGCCCCGGAAAGCTGGCTGGCAGTCTTCTGGAACCTGAAGAGGAATCTGAGAAGATGCCCAGCAGAGCAGCGACGCTGTCCTAAAAGAAGCTGCATCTGGCGTGCAGAGTTTTCCTCTCTGGGAGAACCACTGTTCGGGTGTTGCAGCTGCTGGCTGGCCTCGCCAGTGAGCTGATCCGCCTGCCGTCGGGGAAGGAGCCCCTGAGCGCCTGTCTCCCTCGGCCTCTCCAGCCACGAGTTCCAAACCAAAATAAATGAGCGAACAGCGAGGCGGTCACTTGCAGACCCGCCATGGGTCAGGCCAAGCCTCCTGCTTTTCTGAATGGGTCAGAAACGCCCGCCTTTCCCTCTTTCCATAGTTGGTTTTTTGTTTTTTTTTTTTTCAGACACTGGTCAGAGCCTGGGCAATTGTTCTCTGACACTTTGGGCTTCCTCATTTTTCCCCGAGGCTTTTCCACACCCACCTGTGCAGGCTGCCAGCTGACCTTGGGCCTGACTCAAAGGCCATGCCCCTCTGCTCCAGGCCAAGGCTGACATTTCCAGTTTGTCTGCTTTGGTGTTTTTCTTTTAAACTCTAACAAAACTCTCTTCAGCTTCAAAAACTAAAATAGTGGCAGGCTTTCCTCGTCTGCACCAGATTGAGATCTAATGAAGTTCCTGGAGTCCGGGGGCCTCCAGCTGCCCTCTGGCTAGGCGTTCATTTCCCTTTCTCCTTTCTCCTTGGCTCGCTCTTCCCTGCCTGCCTGCCTGCCTTCCCTCCTTTCTCTTTTCAAGAGAGAGTTTTAGCATGTGCCCTGCGCAGGCTCGATCTCATGGTTCTGCAGCCTCCCGCCAGCTGAGATCAGTGTGGCCACCGGGCCGGATCCCCGGATCCCCTCGCACCCCCGGCTGCCCTGCATTCTCAGGAACCTTGGCCTCTGCTCCTAGCTGTCTGGTCGTGTGGCGTGTGCCGTTAAAGGGACAGTCACTCAAGCGAAGACGGGCGTCGTTTACAACACTGTGCAGCGGGCTCCGCTGGGAACGCCGGCTGTCAGCAGGTGCTCTTGCCCAGCCCTGGCCTTTCCGCAGCCTCCGCAGCCTCCCCCCAGCTGGGATGGTGCCAGCACAGCAGGAGAGGCCGCGCAGTCTCAGGAATCTTCTGTCAGGTTCGCCCTCCCTGGGCGCGGTACAGAGGGTATTAAGTGTCCGGCCTCACGCCGTGCCTAATGGGCTCCCCAGAGAATTGGTGAAGAATTCTCCTACTCAGGGATTTCTCTCAGGGATTTCCAGCCCAAACGCAGCCTGTCTGTCTTGCTTCACCCGTGCTGTGCAGGGTTATTTAATTTTGCCTGGACTAGAGACAGATCTGGGTGTCTGTAAACTTGCCCTATGTCCGTAATAAATAATTATCCTGTGTCTCCGCTCTCCTTGGCGGGTGTCTGTCTCTCTGTTTCGCCGTGCTCAGGAGAGAAGCCAGGTCTAGCATGGTCAGACAGGGCTCCAGCACCAGATGCACCCCACCTGACACTGCTCTGGACAATGTCTTTCTCACAGACAGAGACAGTTGCTGGCCTGGGCCGGTGTCAGCTAAGAGTGCAGCCGCCCTCTGCGGCAGTCACCTAAGAACCCGCTAAATCCATGGCACATTCACTACAAAGTGTACAGGCGAGCAACGAGCCAAGCTCCGGCAGGGAGCTGGCTGTCCTCCAGGAGGGAGGGGTTGCAGAAGGAAGGGGCCTGCCTCTCTGGCCCGCTCGCCACAGGACGCCACAGGGCCGCAGCTCTCCGTCCTCACAGAGTGGCCCTCACACTGGGCCCCCTCCAGCGCCTCCCGCCCCTCCCTCTTCCCCGTCTGCCCCTCCACCCTCCAACCTGAGTCCGCTGAGTGTCGCCCGACTGTTCCATCCCGTCACAGTGGGAATGCGTGCGTGGTGCGCCCTCCCCCACCCTGCCTGCACGCCCAGCGCACCGGAAGCAGCAGGACATCACTGCCGCTCCTGCGGTGGATTTGAAGCTGCGCTGCCTTCACACTGCAGCGCTGGGAAGCTCTCCTTCCGGGTCACACACGCGCCACCAGCGCCCGCACCTGGCACAGAGGCCTCAGGTCTCTGCAGATCCCCGTCCCACCCTTCGCCAGCTCCACGGCCTCTGCAGACGGCCCGGCCTCGTCCAGAACGTGTCTCCCAACAGACCTCCGGCTGTCCTGGACTCACTCTGCAGACCAGGCCGGACTTGAACCCACAGAGACCCGCCTGCCTCTGCCTCCCGAGGGCTGGGGTTAACGGGGTTAAAGGCGTGGGCATCAGGCCTGGCTCCCTTCCTGTCTCTCTTCATCCACACATATGTTGTCTACCGAGTGTTCTCCCTTCTCCGCTCCCTCAAACAGTTCCCCAGCCCTCGTTAGACGTGTACCTCCCTCCCTGTGCACATGAAGATCTCGGTCCCAGGGCTGTGCGCAAACGTGACGCCGAGCGGCGCGGCCTCTCCATCCTGCTCGCTGCGCTGCCCCGCACCCTTCACCAAAAGCAGCCTCACACGCCCCAAACACCACAGCACTCCATTCCGGACACCAGATTTGGCGGGACATACACCACCTGTGGTTGACAATGTTTTCCCGGTGGCCAATGCACATATTTCCAAAAGATGTAGAAATAGCCCGGCTCCCTGCTCTGGGGAACGCAAATCCCTCAGACAGAGGACACAGAAAAATAGCAATAACAAGAATTTGAAAGGGACAAATTCCTTGAGACAGAGACAGAAGAGCCCAGGGGCTAGGTCAGTGTCACAGCGTTTGCCAAGGAGTGCGAGGCTCCGTGCCCCGAAGAGGGAGTGGACAGAGACCTCCAGGGAAAAATGGGAGACACGGCTCCAGGCTGGCGTCGGTGAGGGACCTCTCCAATGGTGCTCAGGCCCAGTTTTGAACCCCCACTTAACTGGGGTGGAGGAGAAGGCAAACGCTGGCCTTCTTAAGCCGACCAGCTGCCGTCAGTGATGGTTTGTGTTAACTGCCCACTCGGGGACCCACGCTGACCCAGGAGACGAGCCTCCGGGCAGCCCGTGAGAGTACCGGTCAGGTACACCAACGCGTCACATGCTGGGTGAGCCCAGCAGCTGCGAGGTTGATGCAGGAGGATCACCACAAGTACCAGGCCACCCTGATCACACAGTGAGAACCATGCCAGCCGGAGCTTCACGGCCAGGCGCTGTGTCAAAAACCAAAAGCCAAGAAACAAAACTCCGAAAAACGCCGAGGGAGCCTGCGCACAGGAGAGCACGCGTGTGCTCATGGGGCTAGAGATGGGTGCAAGGCCACACGCGCCATAGGCTCGAGCTGACACCCAGCCGCGGCCGAGCCTACCAACCCCTTTATCCTCGGCGCATCCAGGAGATAAAAAGCCAAGGTGGCCGCAAATTCGGTCACTTTCTTTGATCTTTCTTTCTCACATATTTTAAGTGAATTTCTGCAGTTCTGCAAAATTAAAATGTGTAGTGGAAGCTTCGGCTCCTTTAAAAGCTTAGTTAGGCTGCGTGAACAGATTTTCGTTTCAGTCCCTGGGGGGGGATGGGGAGTTGGTTTAGCTGGTCCACAGCTGGTGCTGCCCGGCACAGCTGGGAGACGGGCGTCTTTGCCAGCCGGTTGGTTCAGTTCTGAGCCCTCAGAGAGGACACACAGGTGGGGGCCGCTGGCCCGGGCGGCTTAGTTACTGAGCTCTCAGCAGGAGGACGGGTTTCACCCTGGCCCTCACCTGGAGTGGGGGATAGGCAGGATGTTTCACACCTTCCGTTTGTGTGAGGATCACAGACAGGTGGTCGAGGCAAACAAGTGTGACCTCCCTGGGAGCTCATTCATTGTGCTGAGGTGCCTTTGCGCTGACTTGAGGGATTTACGGAATAAACCAGGCGGCTATCGTCTACTAGAGCCCTGGAAAGATCCCACGTGCAGTGTGCTGTTTTATTAATTTTCTTTCAATCCTCGCTCCCCCTCGAGAACTGTTCGACTCTGCCGGCAGGCTCTGGCAGTTTGACGCCTGAACTTGAGATACAGGGAAGCAGTACAGGACACTTCGGGTGTTGGCACGCTCAGATCGTGAAGTAAAGAGAAAAGGGCGCAGTGAGAAAAATGTGAGAGTAAAAATGGGACAAGGCAGTAGCCTCGTGTTTTTGCATGGAATTCAATCAGAAATAGTCTGTATGCAGCACAGGACTGAGAACTGGAACTTCCAGGGTTAGAAAGAGGTTAGAAAGATGGGAGGCTTCAAGACAAAAAGAGAGTAAATCATCGGCTCCTCCAGAAGAGCTTTACATCCCTCCTGATGACAGTAATTTCTTGTTAGGAGAAGACTTTGAGGATGACTTAGATCCTGACGAGGCTGCAGAGTTGGAGGAAGAACAAGCTGGGCAGAACAGGGAAGGTATAACTGAGTTTTATGGCTTTCCAATTATAGAGCAACCTGATGGACAGGGTAATGTGGTGAGAGGCCATGCAAATGGTTAAAAGAAAGCAAATGGTTAATTCTCCTTCAAAGCTTCTGTGGTCATAAAAAATCGGATTCAACAACTAGCAAGGTGTTTTGTCTGTCTGTTTTGAATGTATAAGTTTACCATGTTCTATATGTCTTGGTTATAGATTATTGGTCATTGGGTATGTTTAAAAACTGTACCATAAAGTTAACTTACTTAAAAAAAAAGTTAACTTACTTAAAACCCAGGGTTAAAAACCATTCCAAACAACAAATGGACATTATTCATATCCCAGAATTTGGAAAACTAAAATATGTTCATGTAACAACTGATACTTTTTCAGGATTTATCATGGCAACTCCCTTAGCCGGAGAAGCCACCAAACATGTTATAAGTCATTGCTTAAAGTGTTTTGCTACAATTGGTATTCCTTCCATTATAAAGATTGATATATATGAGTCAAGCTTTTCAGGGTTTTTGTGCTCAAATGAATTCAAGTCATAAAATGGGTATTGCATAGAATCCTCAAGGCCAAGAAATTGTCAAGCATGCCCACGGATCTCTTAAGAACCAATTGCAGGACACAGAGTTAACAAAATATAACTAAAAAGAAAAATAAAATAAAATAAAAAAGAACCAATTGCAAAAAAATAAAATAAAAAAGGGGGGGAGTCATATCCCCAAATCTTAATCATGCTCTCTTTATTTTAAATTCTTTGAATGTGGATATACAAGGCCATTCTGTGGCTGATCGATTGTGGTATCCTAATAACAAAGATAATTATGCCCAAGTGAAATGGAAAGGTCCGATTACTAGAATATGGCAGAGTCCCAACCCCATGTTAATATGGGGAAGAGGGCATGTTTGGGTTTTCCTACAGGACAAAGAAGGAGCCAGGTGGGTCCCAGAAAGGCTGGTGCAATTTGCAGGAATTGTTCCCTGGAAGGAAGATGTTCCTGCTGCTGACCATGGTGAATTCTGTCCTAGTGGTGAAGGGAAAGCTGCACTGGGCTTATGCTCCTGACCCGCCTGTGTTTCATTCTGCTCCTGGGAGATGTCATGCAGAGAAACCTCTTATACAATGTGACTGACATTGATTTATCTGTTAATGAGGACAATTCTCAACAGAATCAGGAAGAATGAAAAGAGGACTGACTATGGGGCTTTGGTCTGATTCTCGTTTTCAGCAGACCTGATTTTGGAAGCTTGCCACAGAAACTCTTGGGAGGCCCTGTAACTGCCTATGTAAATTCTCCTTACGCTTTGTTGTTTGGAAATGTTAACAAGTTTCAAAATTTAATGTTTCTTGCCATCCACGTAAACTATCAAACTGTATTTTTATGCTTTCAAATGGACAACAGGTTTTGGTTGTTCAACAGCCTTTTATTATGTTTCCTGTGAATGTGGGTCATCTTCTAAGTCGCTTTTATGGAGTGTTGTAGGACTTGGCTTATTACTCTTATTAGGAGCATGTCTCCTACCAGTGATAATTAAGCTGATCTGCATAAGAGTAAACTACCCTAGCAGAGGTTGGTAGTCAAACACGAGTAAGAACTCTCTGAGGAATATTCAACCTAAGACAGGGCATGAACGAAGGAATTCATGCACCAATGATGGGTAAGAATATATCTTTCAAGAGAGACAACCTAAGACAGGCACAATCTTCTGCTCCATAGATCTGAAGCTATGGTCATTTTTTAAAATATAAAAAAGGGAGACTGTGGAGAGCTGCTGTTTTGCCAGGACGCTTTCTTATTACACAGGTTTCACCCTGGCCCTCACCTGGAGTCAGGGATAAGCAGGGTGTTCCACGTCCTGTTGGTTCATGCCCTTTTGTCTGTGTGAGGATCACTCAGACAGGTGGTCAAGGCAAACAAGTGTGACTTCTCCATGAACCCCTTCATTGTGCTGAGGTGCTTTGCTCTGACTATGAAAAGGGATCATTGGAATAAACAGGTGTCTACTGGCTGCCCTCTCCAAAAGATCCCGTGTGCAGTGTGTTAGTTTATTAATTTTCCTTCAGTCCTCGCTCCCCCTCAAGAACTGTTCGATTCTGCCAGCGGGCCCCGGCACAAATACAGGAGTGCAGAAAGGAGACAGAAGAACATGTCCAGGAGGGTTTCAAGGAGATGGGCAGGAGAGGAAGGTGGCTGCTTCCTCATCCTGCTGCGTCTGCCGTTTGTTCCTGCTGGACTGCTAAACATCCTGATGACTCAGACTGGATTCTCACAAAGAACCCGAGGACCCTAACCAGGCAAAACTGAGTCTCAAGGGGTCTATGCCCCTGCCCCTCCTAGCCTTCTTTCTCTCCTGCCCAGGGTCAGGGTTTGGAAGGGAGTTGGAGGCATAAGGAACCCCAAATAAAATGGAGTTAAAAAGTAGCACCTCCAGAAATATAACTAAATCACTTCTCCCTCCCTTCAAGCCCTCCCTGTGTAACACTCCCTCTGTGTAACCTCAGCTCTCGCTCAAACTCATAGACTCTCTTAAATTAAATTTGTTTTTTATTGACACAAAGACATGAAATTGTCGGACTGTGATGGTGACACACGCCTTTAGTCCCAGCACTTGGGAGGCAAAGGCAGGTAGATCTCTGAGTTCAAGGCCAGCCTGGTCTACAGAGTGAGTTCCAGGTCAGTAAGGGCTACACAGAGAAACCCTGTCTCAAACAAACAAACAAAAACACAACCAAAGACATAAAATTGTACAGATTAATGGAGTACCATATGAGGTTTATACACTGTACAATATTTGCATAAAATTAAACATTCACATTCTCAAACAGTTAGCATTTCTTTGTGGCCCAAACACTCAGTTCTGAGGGACGGTTCAGCCTGTAACTTGTTGCCACAGAGCCTGCAGACCTGAGGCCAGATCCCCAGCACCCACAAGCCGGGCACGGCAACCTGCACCTGTAACCCCGGCACAGGGTCGGGGAGGCAGACAGGCTGGCAGAAACAGCGGTCTCTGGGTTCAGTGAAAGACGGAGGCTCACAACCATCTGTCGCTCCAATTTCAGGGGTCTCTGAGCTCTGCAACCGGCACGCATGTGACACACATGCACACATGCAGGGAAAACACACGTGCACATACAAACAAAATCAACCTTCAAAACAAATTAACATGGAGGATACACACATATACACCCACACCCACACCCACCATCCACACACCACACACACACACACACACACACACACACACACACACACACACACATTGCTTTACTGTCGCCCTGTAAAGACTTTGACAAAGTCCCCTCTAAGCAAGGGTCACGGCACCGCCAGCAGCATTTAAAGTAAAACTATCAAAGCTATAAGAGGCTGAGGCCAGGGCTCAGCTTGCAGCTCAGTGGGGGGGAGGGGGAGGTCACTTAGCAGGCCCGAGGCTCCGGTTTGAGCCCCATCACCCAATAAAGGCAAGAGGAGGAGCCCAGCGACAGCTGGGGGGGGGCACCTTGTTTGTCCTCAGCCTGGGCATTGTGGCCCAGGGCTGGAATGCCACCACCGGGAGAGGCAGAGACAGGCGGGTTCCTGTCTCACTGACCAACCCTCTGTCTTGAAGAATAGTCTCTGTGGTTCAGGCCCACCTGTCTGTGGAGACTGACCCGGGCCTGCTAGGACCGAGGCCTAAGCAGTGTCCTGGAGAACAGACGTGGGCCAGAGAGGCTCGGCCAGGAGCGCAGCTGCTCTTGCAAAGGGCTCAGCGTTCCCAGCACCGCACAGAGCCCACAACCGTGTGCAACTCACAACCACTAAGTCCGGTCCCCAGGGCTCTGACACCCTCATCTGAAGCCTGTGAGCACCAAGCACGCAGGGATACACAGAGGCACACGCAGGCCACACGTCCACACACACATTAATAAATGAAACACCTTGAAGGACAGCCTGGGCTGGGGACTCGGGGAAAGCCAGGAAGCAGGCAGCCTGAGGGAGCTCACAGCGAGGAGCGGCCGAGCCGTGTCCAGCTACTGACCTTCCCCAACGGCCTCTCAGCCCTCCAGACGAGAGGAACAGTCAGGTCAGGGACCAACGGCCGCTCGAGGCAGGGCAGGGCGGGGGCAGAGCCTCGCCCCAGGCAGGGCCCGTTGCCCCGGCATATGTGCCCGGGTGGTGCCCATGTTTCATCTGTGCCGTGTTTCCTTGTCAGACCACGGACTCGTGACGCTCCATGTGTAGCGAGACTTCATCGATGGGGAAGAGCCTGTGCCCCAGACGGAGAGCAGCGTGGGCTCTTCCTCTCACCTTCACACAGGTCACGGCCATCAAAACCGGGGCCAGGCCTGCGTGCCAGTGTCCCTACCCACTGGGCCATCCCGCCAGGCCTGTGGAGATGGAAGGGGGCTGGATTTCTCGGTCACTGGCCCCACACACTTCCAGGAGATATAACCAGCACCCCAAAACAAACGTCAGCCAGAAAGTGGAGCTTCAGGCCCAAGGATATACCTGCACTAAGCTGGAGAGGTGGCTGAGGGGTTAGAGCACCGGCTGCTCTTCTGAAGGACCTGAGTTCAATTCCCAGCACCCACGTGGTGGTTCACAGCCCTCTATAGTGAGGTCTGGTGCCCTCTGCTGGTGTGCAGGTGTACATGCAGGCAGAATGCTGTATAAATAATAATACAAAAGAAAGGAAGGAAGGAAGGAAGGAAGGAAGGAAGGAAGGAAGGAAGGAAGGAAGGAAAGAAGGAAAGAAGGAAAGAAGAAAGGGAGGGAGGGAGGGAGGGAGGAGGGAGGGAGGGAGGAAGGAAGGATGGAAGGAAGGAAGGAAGGGAGGGAGGAGGGAGGGAGGAGAGAGAGAGAGAGAGAGAAGGAAAGAAGGAAACGTTCTGCTCTTCCCCTGCTGTCCCCGAGGTGCGGAGGTGCGTGGAGCAGAGGCTCGGGAGGTCGGGATTCGGCCTCTCCCGTAACCCACCGGGTGGCGGAAGGCTGCGGGAGGTGTTCAGGCCGGCTGGGGCGTGGGTAAGGACCGTGGCCGGGCGGAGGACGTGGGCAGGAGCACTTCAAGGAGAAACCATGTCTGTGCGCACTGCGGTGCTCGGGGGAGGAGGGCGGCCACAGCAGGGCTGGGCAGCTTCCCCCATGTTTCTTTATGAACGTCAAGGTTTCTCTCATCCTGCCAGGAGACAGTTTTGTTTCCCCCACAGCCTGGAACTGGAGCGACAGCGGGACCCAGGGCCTGACACCTGGGAAGACACAGAGCCACAGCCGCTGGACTTTCCCGGCGGGTCAACGGGTCAGAGGCAGGTCCCTCTGCAGCACCCTCCAGCCGCGCCCGTCCCCACAGGCTGCAGCGGGACCCTGCTCTCCCACAGGCCGGGTGTGGGAGATCATTAACCAACTGCCCCGCAGCAGAGGGAAACTCGCTCCCCAAGACTCCCGCCACACACACACACACACACACACACACACACACACACACACACACGCTATCACCGGAAAGCTGTCGGAGCTGCCCCTCAGCTCTGGAGTTTAGGAGCCCTTTGCTATGAGAACCGTGCCAGAGGGTGGTCAGAACCGCCGGCCGAGAGTGTCTTCAAAGGGCAGCTGGGGTGAGGTCAAAGTCTCCTGAAGCGAGCAGCCTTCCTCACAATCCGGGCCATGTGTGGCGAAAGCTTCGGAGCCCAGGCAGGACACAGCGTTCTCTGCGCTCCGAGCTGCAGCAAACACGGTCAGGGGATCAATAAATACAGAGTACTAGGCCCCCAGCGACACCGGCAAGCACGATTATCACCCGATCACACGTCTCAGACTGGTAAGCCTGTGTGACAAGCTGTCAAAGTACGTTGGGAACTGACAAAGGCATTTAGGTGGGTCCCAAGGCCTGCGGGCTTCCCAGACTTGTCCAGGTCTGACCTGAGCCTCCCCAGGACCCACATAGGAGAGGGGGAAGCAGCTGTTGAAGGCTGTCGTCCTCTGATCTCTGCATGACACACACAGAGTAAACAGCGCAATAAAACTGCGTAGATATTTACTCTCAGGAGAACTATTTTAGGGTGCCCACATCTACCTGGGCATGGTGTTTGTAAAAGGAATCTGGCCGTGACCTCTGACCCTCCTACACCTGCTGCTTTACTGTGTTAATTTCCTTAACTGATTCTGCAGACACCTGAGAAGGACTGTGGTGTTGACAGGAGCTTGGGGAGCCAGCACCCCCCACCCCCAGGGAGCTTTCCTCGCTAAGCCCATCCACAGCCCCGTTTGCTCCAAAGGAAAGGGCGGGAATGGAAACTGGCAGAAACAGACGCTAAGTGCAAAAGACCGTTTACCTTCATGATCTTACACAGAGCACGGCGCTTGCTCCTTAGTGGACCACTTTGCTGGTGTTGTGGCTAAAGAAAGTCCACTTCGTGATGAGCATCTGTCTTGGTACCCGGCAGCCACTGAGCTCTGACCCCAGTCTCCGGAAGGTAAATTCCCAGTAACCTTGGCTCAGCGGCCCCACCCAAAGCTGTCCTGCCGCGGCCATCTACTTGTTATGACGGGACTAAATGACTTTCTTCTGTAACGTGCTTAGATTGTTTGGAGCTGCACTAGCCGCTGGGCAGCACAGACCAGCTTTGCTCGCTGGCGTAGAAATCAGGTCTTTCTGCGGTTTTCCCCGTTAAACATCCTTCCCCTGACCTCTTTCTCACAGCCATCTCAAATTTGGCAGAGGCTGCTGTCTGCCAGCAGCAATAAATCTTTACTTGTAGTTAGACTGAGTCCATAGGAAGAGCCCTGGGAGACCCCACACTGGGGGCTCGGGTCTGGGATCAGCCCTAGAGGGAGCAAGTCCAAGGTGGGCCTGGCAGGCCCAGGGAGTCCAGGCTGGACCACCCCAAGCGTGCAGCCTGAAAGCAAACGGAATGAAAGAATTACCGGCTGACGTGCTCCTGGAGCCTGGACCTGCCAGTTGTTCTGTCTGTTCTGGAGTGCAGACGTGTGGAGAGAGGAAAGGCAGGACTGAATGTGACCATAGACCCAGCCTCCAGGGCTTTAATCTGCAAAATGCAGCTTCTACAGCCTTCATTCCAGACAGCCCACACGATGGGCAGGGATAAGACGTAGAGGGTCCGAGGAGACAGCCAACCAATGAGCCCACCACGAGACCAGCCCCATGGGAGAGAGCCAGACCCTGCCAGTATTAATGATGCTCTGCTGTGCCCGCAGACGTGAGCCAGGCTAGCTGCCCTCTGAGAGGCTCCATGCACTGAAACAGGCTGAGACCCACAGCCAAATAGGAGATGGAGACCTGGGGATTTGTGGAAAGGCCACAGTCTTATGATCCAGGACAGCTGGGCTTCAAAGTAGGTTTTCTTTTTTATCAACATGGCTGGACAGTAAGATTCTAACATTGCTTGTTTTCTATACTACTGAGTCTTAATTCTTCCTTTTCCTCATTGAACTAATTTTGAGGAAAACTACTATTTCCCTCCAACACTATTTTTTGAATGTCTTTGCAAAAACTTTAAAAATGTTTTTCCCTTTAGGTTAAAGTGGTGTTACATAACCTGTAAAAGCTACACTGAAGCGAAGTGATGGAGGTACTTACTGTTTCTCTTCTATTTGTTATGTGACTGAGGCACCAGCTGCCCTATTTATTAAATAGTTAATTTGAATTAAATTACCTCTGAGAGTTCTCTTTATAACTCAAATTGTGCCTGTTTTTACCTGAGTTTCAGGAAGACTGCATAGATCAGTCTTTATTCAACTGTGCTTTACAAATTATCCCAGGCTTCCACTCACATTATTCTACAACTAAAGGACTTTAAGAAAAAAAAAAATACTTATTAAGCTTTTCAGATTGTCTGCCTCCATCTGCAAACACAAACAAACCAGTTAAAATCTCTCTGTAATAGCCAGGCTGTGGTGGCGCATGCCTTTAATGCCAGCACTCGGGAGGTAGATGCAAGTGGATCTCTGAGTTCAAGGCCAGCCTGGCCTACAAAGTGAGTTCCAGGACAGCCAGGGCTACACGGAGAAACCCTGTCTCAAAAGAACCTAAATAAATGTGTGTGTGCATCAGTAATAACTCCAGATGTGCTTAAAATAATCAAGGACTTGTTAAAAGTTAATGCTCTTTTAAAAAAAGGAGATGGCAGGGTCATCGGCCCCCGCCTAAGTCACGCCTCTGTGGGGGAGGTTTGATCCCATTGTTTCTGATTGTGGTGTGGCTCAGCCCTAGCACACACCTTTAATCCAAGAGCTAAATAAAGTCAACCCTAGGTCAAGCGGAGCAAGCAAACAGGTGACAGGGATCAAAGATGGGAAAAGACCACAGAGGGGGAGAGGAAGTCTGGAGGACAGACCGAAAGATGCACAGGAAGTGAAAAGGAGGGACATTGAGTTGAAGGGTATTGACGACAGGGTGAAGGAGGAGGAAGGCTTTTTCCTCCCGGGACACTGGCTGAGCAGGAAGGTCAGCTGGGTGCTTTCTCCGCCTCTCTGAGCTAGCAGGCCTTCTCCTCCACATCTGGCTCCTGCGTCTTCATTGGTAAAATCAAACGTTTGGGATTTTCTCTCTTTATAACAACATTTTGGCAATCCATCCTGCGGCACAGCCCCATGGACAGAGGGATGACTGCAGCTGTGGGCACACTGAGAGGCCATCAGATTTGGTAAATCACCTGAATACGGTGAGGCCTGCTCCTTCCGGGTAGCGTAACTGTAGCCATTTCTGTTCCAGGCCTGCCGGCCACATCACCTCAGCTTGACACAGAAGAGAATCTGGCTGATCAATATCTATGTTTATATTCATCACACCTGTGGCCTTGGTCCCAGGAAGTCCCCAACCATAAGCGCAGCTGGCCCTAACCATGAACTTTACTTTGGACCAATCAAAAGAAAGGTCAGCTAGAACTGCTTGTCTGGACAGCAAAAATAACAAGTCCTAATGACTACCCTGCTCCACTGTGCTTCCCACCCCCACCCCCACCCCCACTCCCATGAGGACTAATTTCAGGTTTCACCCTTTAAATATGCAATACAGCTTCCCCTCAAGGACATGGTTCAGACCCAAACTGGCTGCTTCCCTGAAATCAGAAAATAAAACTTTCATTTTAAGCTCATGTATCTGAAGTGAGTTTTCTCAGCTTCCAAACCCAAGAAGTCTTCAAGGAGAGAGTTAAGGATGGGAAGTAGCATAAAAGAAGGTTTGGGGACCCTGAATAGTGCCACTGTAGATGGCTTAAAAACAAAAGCAGAAAATGAAAAGCTAAATGGCTTAACTGAAATTGTCTCAATACCAATTACAATTATTATCATTTTGGTATTTTATTTTTCATCCTTAATAGACTTCATGTACCAACTCGATGAGAAATGCTTTAGAGATACAGGAAAAAGAAAAACATGAAAAGTATATTGGTAAGATGCAAGCCTTAGAAAGACTTAAAAAGGAATAGAAGCACTAGTAAGATCTATAAACAAAAATAAGAAAAATACTGTGAGCATACTGTTTATCTACTTTGTTTGGTTTTTATGCCTCTACCTCCCTCCCAGCCCCCAACACTAGGTAGGAAAGAAGGAAGGTTAGAAGGGAAAGGGGACATAGACCTCTTTAGACTTGGTTCCTTGGGACAAGTCCAGTCTACATAGTCAGGAGATCCAGCAGTTCAGCTGCAATGCCAGGTTCACGAGACCCTCAGAGACCACCAGGAGACGACTCGATGCAATAGCAAGAGAGCTTTATTATGAGAGCGATCAAACTGGGGACCCAAGTCTCACTGGTGCAGCAGTAGAGAAGTAGGACCTGAGCTCCGAGTGAGCAGGGTTTTTAAAGGGAAAGTCTATGAACAGGGGGTTTCCATGATAGCAAGCAGGGGGGGCACAAGCCTTGGTGTTACAGAATTGGGTGAAGTTTAGCAGGGCCGGGTGACCGTTTCTGAGACACACAATCACAATGGCTGTTTTTCTAAACCATATCTGAAACATTGGAGAGAATTTTCCCACCCGATTCTCAACCGATTCCCATTGATTATTGCCAGGGAGATTGTCTCTATTTTCTATGAAGCATTTATTTTGTTACATTTCCTGGAGGCTGTTGCTAGGAGAGTTAACTTTGTTTTCTGCCAGGTGTACACTCTGTGATATTTCCTGGTGCCTGAATTCAGTTCCCAGTCAAGATGGCTCCTCATTTCAAAATGGAGTTATATTCAGGCTATCTTAAGCTCTTCACAGCAAACCAGCCAACAACAAGAACAGCAGCAGGGAGAGCAGCCACATTCTCCTTCCAGCTCCTTTTTCTCTCAGTGCTCTGTCATTTATCCCCTCTCAGAGTCTTCAGAATTAAACTCTCTACAGCTGGGAAAGATCACGTTCCTCTCCAAGCCCACACAAGGCAATCATAGCCAGCAGCTGCGGACAAACTAAAACCAGGCCCATATCCCACACCTGGGATTAAAACAGAAACATATTTACACAATTCAACTGAGTCTTTAAAACTCCCCACAACAGTCAAACACTGACTAAGGAATTTAGACAAGCCTTAGAGAGACCTAAGAAACATACTCAGAGGAATTTAGACAAGAGCCTACCATGCCACCACATAATGAAACCGAAAGGGGCGAGCCAAGGTTGTTAAAAAACCGACCTTGGCTTATCCAGTTACTCCACAAGACCGAGCAGCAGACAGTAAGCCCCGCACGTGGTGGAGAAGGTAGATGGAACCCTGCAGACCTGTTAGATCTGAGGATCTGAGGAAGCAGCCGTGACCTGTGGTGTGCGTTCATCTTACGGGAAATTAAATTCACGAGTCTTGGAAGCTGGTCCTCAGTTACCATGGAGAACATGGTGGAAAGAGAAAGCCAGGGCCATAGGACAACGAAGTCAGGAATTGCTGATTCCCGGAATCAGGGGCTGGGTGAAGGGTTTAGAGAGCAGCTGAAGATCACGCCTATGCCGTCTAGCAGCGTTCAATGCTAGGGAAAAGGTTGAAGGATCAGGAAAGAGGTGTGAGCCATTTACTAAAATTATACAAGCCCCAAAGAAGCCGTCACTAATTTTTTGCAAAGATTGGCTTCAGCTGTGAAAAAAGGATCAGACTCAGAAGTCAGAAAAATACTGATTGAACCTTTGGCTTTTAAAAATGCTGATTTAGAATGCAAAAGAGTGATTAGACCTTTAAAAACAAGTTCAGCACCAATAGAGGAATGGGTCAAAGATATTGGGTCTCATGTTTATGATGATACTATGATTGGAGACCTAATTTCTAAGAATCTTAAGAAAAATCAAAATGTCGATGCTTTAATCACAGTAAACCAGGCCATTTGAAAAGAGATTGTAGAAAAGGCACTAGAAAACAGGGTTTTCTCTAGTGATCACCCAAGAGGAAGGCCCCAGCCTTCTGACGTATGCAGGTGTGGCAAAAGCCAGCGTGGGACGGAGATCAACAAGGGAGAGGAGACCCTGAGGCCTCCCACAGGCCCCAATATCAAATCCAGTACAATCGCTCCCTGTCAGCGCCGGGAAGCTCATCCACAGAGCCATTAAAGATGTGATTGTGGTTACAGCATCGCTCTGGACGTAAGGACAGAACAGCTCCAGTACACAGTACAAAAAACTCAAGAGGGACCACAAAAATATATTTTGGAAAACTGTTATAAATGGTCAGAAGATGAGGCTAAAAATTCAAATAAATGGCATTGAAATTGAAGGGTTAGTAGACGCGCAAGCAGACGGAACAACGATTTCACCAAATCTTGGCCTCCAAAACGGCTTCTTCAGGAGGTTAGTACTCAGCTTCTAAGGACTGGAACTTCATCTCAGATAAAACAAGATGGGTCACGTGTAGAGGAAAATTAAAAGCCACCTGTGGCAAATGCAGCTGGAATTTACGGGGACGTGATTTGTCCGAAGTGGAAACCATGGGTGACCTCTCCTGATCTCAGAAAGAAAGCATAAAGTGAAGAGCGCGTCTGAGGAAGATGGAAAGGTGTCGCTGAGGACAGCACAGCCCCTGCAGGGGACAGGACACCACGGTGTGGGTCTTCCAAAGGCGGCAACTGCCTCCCTTTAACGTGACCGAGCAGCCTGGTGGTGAGTCACAGCCTGAGACAGAAGAAAACCACAGCAAGCAAGCCGAGCTCAGGGCAAAGAGTAACAGGAGAAGCGTGTCCTCCTCACTGGCCCTTCCTCTGCCTCTCCGGGCCTGCCCCCGCAGCTCACTTCACAACCACGCTCCTCCCCCGTGACTGAGGTAGGCCTCAAGGTGTCCTGGAGAAACTACGGGACATGGACTAGAAGCTGGACAGCAGGGTCCACCAGGGACATGGACGAGAAGCTGGACAGCAGGGTCCACCGGGGACATGGACTAGAAGCTGGACAGCAGGGTCCACAGGGGACATGGACGAGAAGCTGGACAGCAGGGTCCACCGGGGACATGGACGAGAAGCTGGACAGCAGGGTCCACCGGGGACATGGATGAGAAGCTGGACAGCAGGGTCCACCGGGGAGAAGAAGCTGGACAGCAGGGGACATGGACGAGAAGCTGGACAGCAGGGTCCACCGGGGACATGGACGAGAAGCTGGACAGCAGGGTCTGGACAGCAGGGTCCACCGGGGACGTGGATGAGAAGCTGGACAGCAGGGTCCACTGCTGCAGAAATACCCTGAGTTCATTATTAGGCGCCTGGAAGTACTAACGCGCTGCCCAGCAGAGCCATAAAGACACAGCGCGGCCGTCCACCTGTCACGCCCAGCCCGCTCCCCATGGCAGCGCTGACCACCCTGTCCCCATCAATCCTCCCAGTGGGCCGATTCACTCCCACAGGCCACGTGGTTCTCCACCTGCCCACCGTGCGCCTCCTCCTTCTCCCCCTCCTCCTCCTCCTCCTCCCCTCCCTCCTCCTCCTCCTCCCCCTCCTCCTCCTCCTCCCTCCTCCTCCTCTCCTCCCCCTCCTCCTCCTCCTCCCCTCCTCCTCCTCCTCCCTCCTCCCCCTCCTCCCTCCTCCCCTCCCCTCCTCCTCCCCTCCTCCTCCCCTCCTCCTCCTCCTCCTCCTCCTCTCCTCCCTCCTCCCCTCCTCCTCCTCCTCCTCCTCCACCCTCCTCCTCCTCCGGCCTCTGTCCATCTCTCTGTGATGCTCCTCTCCTCCAGGCCCACTTTGGCCACGCCCACCTCGCTCGTGCCCTGCCCGGGTGTGAATTCAGCCAGTCAGGACGATTTGGGGCGCAGCAAGCAAGCCGACCTGGGGCAAAGAGTAACAAGCAAACCCAAAGCCGGGAGCCATGCTGGTCCGCCCCCCCAACAGTGGTGAGAGCTCTGGGGAGCCCCTCCACCCAACTCCCCCAGGGAGGTTTTCTCACAACAAACGGTAAATGTATTTGTTATTTCTCACGCTATTTAATTAGTTAATCAAAACAAATTTATAAAAACTAAATTGGCTGAACGTAGCTACAGAGGTCCAGTTCTCTGACTTCTCTCTTCTTTGGTTCTTATTTACAAAAAAATGTTCTCCAGTCAAGGTCATGACTATTCAAAGCTCTTGCTAAAATCTAAACTTTCTCTCAAGATATACAAGACTGTGCAGGGGGCGCTGGGGAGGATGTAAATTTCCAAGTCAAAAAAGTGAACGTTAAATTTATAACAAAAAGATTAAGAGTTTGAAAAAAAAAAAAAAAAACCCGCACACAGGTAATCCTGATCTGCTATTGCATGCCTCTGTGTAACTTAAAATCAGGTCTTGTTTTCTGTTTCTTAGACTAACAAGGCCCGGCAGACCTCCAAAATATTCTAGACCAGGATGGATCTTAATATGATTATTTCACCCTAAAATTTTTAGATAAAAACATGTTTAATAAAAATAAAAAATAATAAAAATAAATAAAATATTTATGATAAGTAAGCTCTACTCAGGTTAATATTAGCTGACTGAGACATATTTAGCCTCTTTGCTTTGCTAACTCCATTAAGCTTTAGCTGTCTGGATAAATAAGTCATACAAGAAACTGACCTTCTGAAATGGTGTCGTGTGAAACGATCAGAAACTGGGCTCCCAGTCTCCCTGTGGGCTCCAGTGATGGTTGGGTAAGATTCCCGGGCTCTATGAGCTCCATTTATGAGTTAAGGTTTTATTTTGATACTTAGACAGCTTCACTTCAACAAGTAGAATCTTAAGGCTAAAACTTAACAGGAATAAAACTGTAAAATCCTCATCCTGTTAAAGCTGCTAACGTCTTACAAACTGCTAAAGATAATTAGGACAGGAGAGTTCAGCTCAGTCACCTTATGATGTCAGCTTCTTTAATGTACCTAAAACCTTGCTGTGTAAGCTGTCAACCACAAATGCAGCCATTTTCAAGGCCAAGCGTTACAGAGCCTTCTCCGTGTGTTCTCAAGGTTAAGCCTACACAAGTAGTTTATTACAGTCAGGTAGACTAAAATCAATCAACTAAAAGTTGGCCCTCAGACTTCTCAGCCATCTGCTGAGTATGACATTTAAAATGCTTAAAAATAAATAAATAAAGGCTTCCCACGACAGACAGAGCTCCCAGCCCCCAGAGCAGCCCCTGGGTGCCCTGCTAGAAGATGGCAGGCATGAGTGATTGTACAACACTAACCCCGCCTAGCTGGCCACGCCCTGCCCACCACCAGGCCCTGCCAAACTGTGGACAAGCGGGACACTGGACCTTCTGTTAGTACACTGGTACCTGACACCCGTGGCGTCTGCAGACATGGGGAAACTGACGTTTACTAGCCAGTGAATGAGGAAACGGGAATCTATGCAGGAAGCACACCGAATCTTTGACGTTTAACGTTTAAGATTATTGATTGATGTCTTATGCACATGAGCGTCTTCCCTGCCTGCATGAATGTGAATGTGCGCTGTGTTCGCGCCTGCTGTCCTTAGGGACCAGAGAGGACAGCAGGCCCTCGGACAGCGCCAGTCAGCATGAGGTGCTGGGAGCAAACCCAGGACAGCGAGTGCTCCTCACCTCAGTGTGCTCCTCACCCCCTCCTCACCGAGCTTCTCCTCACTCTCCTCACAGTCCTCACTCTCCTCACTCTCCCCACTCTCCTCTCTCCTCAGTCCTCACTCTCCTCCTCACTCTCCTCTCTCCTCAGTCCTCACTCTCCTCCTCACTCTCCTCACTCTCCTCCCCACTCTCCCTCTCCTCACCTCCTCCTCTCTCTCCTCTCCTCCCTCCTCACCTCCTCCTCTCTCTCCTCACTCTCCTCCTCCTCCTCCTCTCTCCTCTCCTCCTCCTCCTCCTCTCTCCCTCCCTCCCTCCCTCCCCTCCTCCCTCCTCACTCTCCTCCTCACTCTCCTCACTCTCCTCCTCACTCTCCTCCTCACTCTCCTCCTCACTCTCCTCCTCACTCTCCTCCTCCTCCTCCTCCTCCTCTCCTCCTCACCTCTCCTCCTCCCTCCTCCTCCTCCTCTCCTCCTCCTCTCCTCCCTCTCCTCTCCTCTCTCCTCTCCCCACCTCCTCCCTCTCCCTCTCCTCCCCCACCTCCCCACTCTCCCCACTCTCCCCCCTCTCTCCCTCCTCCCCTCTCCTCCCACTCTCCTCCTCACCTCTCCTCCCCACCTCCTCCTCTCCTCTCCTCACTCTCCTCCTCTCCTCCTCACTCTCCTCCTCACTCTCCTCCCTCTCTCCTCCTCCCCTCCTCCTCTCTCTCCTCCTCACTCTCCTCCTCTCTCCTCCTCCCTCACTCTCCTCCTCACTCTCCTCCTCACTCTCCTCCTCACCTCCTCCTCCCTCTCTCTCCTCCTCACCTCCTCCCCTCCTCCTCCCACTCTCCCCTCACTCTCCTCCTCTCTCCTCACTCTCCTCCTCCTCCTCACTCTCCTCTCTCTCCTCCTCTCCTCCTCTCCTCTCCTCTCCTCTCCTCCTCTCCTCCTCCCTCTCCCTCCCTCCTCCCTCCTCCTCTCTCCCTCCTCTCCTCACTCTCCTCTCCTCTCTCTCCTCTCTCCTCCCTCCTCTCCTCTCCTCCTCCTCCTCTCACCTCCTCCTCCCTCCTCCCTCTCCTCCCTCCTCCTCTCCCACCTCCTCCTCCTCTCCTCCTCTCCTCCCTCCTCTCCTCTCTCTCCTCACTCTCCTCCCTCCTCTCTCTCCTCACTCTCTCTCCTCACTCTCCTCCTCTCCTCCCTCCTCCTCTCCTCTCACCTCCTCCTCTCCTCCTCCTCACTCTCCTCCTCACTCTCCTCCTCACTCTCCTCCTCACTCTCCTCCTCACTCTCCTCCTCACCTCCTCCCTCCTCCTCCTCCTCACTCTCCTCCTCTCTCTCTCACCTCCTCACTCTCTCCTCCTCTCCTCCTCCTCTCCCTCCCCCTCCTCCCCCTCCTCCTCACTCTCCTCCTCCTCCTCCTCCTCACCTCCTCCTCACTCTCCTCCTCACTCTCCTCCTCACCTCCTCCTCCTCTCTCCTCCTCTCTCCTCCTCACTCTCCTCCCTCACTCCTCCTCTCCTCCTCCTCCTCTCCTCCTCCTCTCCTCTCCTCCTCCTCCTCCTCCTCACCTCCTCCTCTCTCTCCTCCTCCTCTCCTCCCACCTCTCCTCCTCACTCTCCTCTCCCTCCTCTCCTCTCCTCTCCTCCTCACCTCCTCCTCTCCTCCTCCTCACCTCCTCACCTCCTCCTCACCTCCTCTCCTCTCCTCTCCTCACTCCTCCTCACCTCACTCTCCTCCTCTCCTCCTCTCTCCTCACCTCCTCCTCTCCTCCTCCTCCTCACCTCCCTCCTCCTCCCCTCTCCTCCTCCTCCTCACTCTCCTCCTCCTCTCCTCCTCTCCTCCTCTCTCCTCACTCTCCCCTCCTCTCCTCACTCTCCTCCCTCTCCTCCTCCTCACCTCCCTCTCCTCACTCTCCTCCCTCTCCTCACTCCTCCTCCTCCTCTCCTCCCTCCTCACTCTCCCCACTCTCCCCACTCTCCTCACTCTCACCTCTCCTCACTCTCCTCCTCACTCTCCTCACTCTCCTCCTCACTCTCCTCACTCTCCTCACTCTCCTCACTCTCCTCACCACCACTGTCTCTGCGCATCTCTGTGGGAGCAGCACCTTGTCAGGTGGCAGCAGAAGTCAGGAAGGAAACAGGGGGACAGTGGGAAAACGCTCCTAGAGAGAGCAAAGCCTGCCACAGCCGTGGTGGTGCCACACTGCCCTGCCCAGGCGGACACTGTCCCCTGTGGAGGCGACACACTGCCCCGCCACAGGAAGCAGGTGGAGTGTCTTCGCTGAGCAGAAAGAAGATGACCAACATTCTCAACGGAAACTAAAAGCAAGAGTGAGGGCTCCTGAGCAGGGGGAAGTCTTCAGGAGGGCGAGATCTTTAGGAGGAGGAGAAAGAACGAAGTGAGGGTGCACAGTAACATGAAAGCAGAAGGGGAAACTGAGGGAAAGAAGCAGCCAGACGGGGAGGGTGCTGGAAGGGGAAGAGTTAGAACGAAGTGTAGATTCCACAGCGGATCCCGTTACTCTGCACGATGT